>VBVR01001908.1:0-26405 GCA_011638315.1 Tetramorium parvispinum
GCAAAATGTAAAGGAATTACTCAGCCAACTCAGAACATTCCAGCAAGATTCTAGCAATATAACTGGAATGTTACAATATTGCTGCAATATTACTAAAGTATCCTATGCTGGGTAATAGAAACTCTCTCAATTAAGTTCAAAGGAAGATAGTTGAAGATATATGTAGTACAAATTTCTCAATAAGATTAAATCTTATTGAGAAATTTGCACTATCTTGAAGAGAGGTATTATTAAAAAAAACAAAAGTTTTACAATTCAACAGTAGAATGTAAAACAATCGCTTTTTTTCGTTAAAAGGCATAGGAGAGAGAGTTTACAGAGTTTTAAAAGCTTTGAAGATAGCGAGTGCAATTTTACAGAATTAATTTCTCCTCGCAGAAGGCAGTTCCTTTCAATTCACCTACTTTCTGCCGCGGAACCAGTAACGGCCACCGGAAATTTGGTGCAATAGAAAGCGGCCTCTCGGCTTTCGGCAAAAGGATTAATCGCTTCGCGATTCCGTCCTTTGTAGTTGCGTCGAGGACGCACAGCAGGAATGCACACCGACCATTCGCGCTACATCCTCCGCGCGTTGCCGATCGATTCGGGCCTTCCCGCGCTCGTCCGTGCCCACCAGCCTCCACACCGTTTCGAACAGATCGTCGAGAGAGACTTGATTCTCGCCGTCGAAATCTGGAAATGAAGATGATCAGTGTGATCGCTGTTTGCGTTCACGCACTCGAAACAGACGAGTCGCGAGTACGCGTGTGTGTCTATGTAACGTTGGCGAATAAAGGCGAAAAATAGAGCTCGGAGATCGGTGCAGAATGAAAAAAATTCTTTTGTAATCTAGAAAATATTTCTCGCGTGTCTTTTTTAAAGATGAACTTAAAATAAGTTTTAATAATATATTAAACTAATTAATAATTTAATCTTTGATTAGAATTATATTTTCCCATATTTAATAAAATTTAACAAACATTGCTTCAAATTTTCGTAATAAAAAATTTCTTTTATAATGCCATAAATATGCAATTAGTGTCATTATGCGAGTTACTTTCCGTCAAATAACATGGTGTCAAAATAAGCGACACTTATTATAAACCAAGGAGATAAATTTGAAATTTAAATGACGGATCACATCTCTCGGATTTGACTGAAGATCATGCAAAATGACACTTTCCATACTGCATAACACGATCCAATTTATCTGAATGGAGTCGCAGTTGCATCGGCAGATTGCTGCGAGAGCGCGTTTCCATTTCTACAGTAATTGACGTGGCTCCGCGAAATTAAACGATCCCGATTAACGAAATCGACTGGGAGCCGCCATTTACTATTATGCGAATGCTTGGTGACAGTCTGCAAACTAGTATCCTTTACACATTATCGTAATTATAATATATCAGAGCACCTTAATATAAATTTTGTTAAGATAAATTGTATTTACAAAGTAACAGGTATAATTAATATTTAAAGTGTCTTTAAATTGAACTGCTTTATTCAAAATGTTTCACGCATTTGGTGAAATGTGTGTATATTTGAAAAGGTACCATCGAGACAATTTTTCTCTTCCCCTGGCAAACAACGGAGTTTTTTAATTGTATTTTCGACGACTGAGGCTTTGTTCGCGGTATATGTTTAGTAAGTGTAGGATTGGCGGATGGCAAATATTTGCCGGACGAAAGTTAGAATTCCGCGCAGGACAAAAACCTGCGGATGTAGATACAATTGTGTCCGCGAGCTTACTGAAAATTTCAAAAGCCCATACAGCCCGCACGCCCTGCGGACAATTCGCGGAGAACACCGAGCAGAGGTCGAGGGTGTTCTCGAAGCTTAAATATCCGTCTCGACGAGAATACGCGGTACATACATCGCATCACGGAATAGATTGCGCTGAAAATATCACACGCTCTGTATTTTATAATCTTTTGTCTTTCTGGGAGAATGAATTGCATTAAGAAGTAAGAATATTCGCGTCACCCTTTTTCATCATTTAAGAACTTTGATTTCACATTTACCTTTTTTTCTTGCTTATTAAATACGATCAACGAATTGTATATTGTAATATTAAATCAATTGATGAAATAACGATCTTAATTAAATCTTAATAATTATTGTCGATCAATTGGGATGACCATCTTGAGACATTCTGTATAATAATTGAAGAATGCAATATGTTTCGTTCTTCGTATCGCAGTTAATCATCGCCTCGTGTAAATAACGAAATTCTAACTCGCAGGAAAAAAATGGCAACAGCTTACCATCGCTTAAGAAGGATTTATTGCTGCGCAATATACGTGATGTTTAGAGCTAACGAAAACGTTGTATGCCGTGATAATCCAATGCTCTCTGCTATTGAAACTTTTTAACATCATTCTTTCAAAACGCGATTTTAATTCAGTTATGAAATAATCCTTCCAAAAATGCAAGAATATATTTCGCGTATCAGAATGTCAAATAGTAGTAACAGAATAATAGTAAAATGTTCAGAGCTTACGCGAAGCTGTAGAAGGATTTTGTTGATTTGCTTCACAGAAAAACGATAACGAAGATTTTTTTAAAGATTCCGAATCAAGAAGTTTATAAATCCTGACAATGATAAGTCAACTAAAAATACATTACAGTAAATTAAGAGTTATATTTAATCTAGACGTAGCCCATAATAGAAATAGGAAAATAGAAATCATGAAAATAATATTGTTCTTATGATTATATTTATAAAAATGATAAGGTCTTATTAAAAAGTATCCTGCAAAAGAATTATTGAAATTCTTGATACACTTTCGAAACATTTTTCGAATGCTTTTCAAATTGCTCATTGACATATTTCAATTCATTGATACATGAATTGAATATATCCACTGACGAATTTCACTCTTGCTTAAATACGTCAATTCGACGTATTCGTCGAGGGCCTCCTCTGAAATAGCGTTCTCGTTAGAACCCGTATTACCCGTGGACACAATTTTGATTTAATACATCGAAATAGGACCAACCGACCAGTCTAACTGACAGATATTGCATTAGCGATAACGCGCGTTGTCATTTCAATATGCGGCTATGAAAAAGAGCCGATATCGGTATCATCAATTTTATGCGGGAGTACTTAACTGCTTAACGACGGTAGCGTTTACGTTTACATTGTAACATCAATTTAACGATCGTAGTTATAATCCAGATACATATTGATAAAATTTTACAGCCTGTTTAATAAACGCTATTAATTCTGAAGTTGGACGGAGATACATTTAAGAAGACAATTTTGTCTTATGTCTTCATCGATACTTTCTTCAGTTTCATTCGAATGTTCTCTTTATTAACATTTTAACTACAGAAGGTTCGTTTACAGATTTGTCGAGAGATATTTCGATGTATATAAGACAACTTGTATAAGAAAACACGTTCGCCATTTGTTGAGCTTCGTGGCTTCCGCGTGCGGAAGTGTATTAATCATTTTCTGCTCGTCGGCCGCTGAAATAATAATCTGCGGACGATCAATTTCGCGTTTTAATTAGTTGTTTAACTAGCCGCCCGTGTGCTCCCTCGGGTTCATTACCACGTCTTGAGACAAATGCAGATCCACGAGGCGCGTAAATAAGCGCACGGCGTGGAGATTTATACACGCTCAAGGTATGTCCGCGTTCTCCCTCTCACCCTCTTTCTGCCTCTCTCTTTCTCTCGCGATGGAAGGACCGCTTAGAATTAAGCGGCGCCGTGCCGTGTGGTGTGCGCAAACATTTAAACCGATTACACATGGAACGCGCGGAATTTCGCGTGCGAGCTTTAATTAGATCGTCAGCGTCGGCGGCGCGGCGATTGTTGATTGGAAAACGCACGGAAATCGCGCGATTTGCGCGCCCGTCGAGCGGCATATCCGTTGCGTTTCTCAACGAGAAACCGATTTCTCCGCGATCCGTGAAATTGCGCCCGCTATCAGAGCTTGATTAATACTGCGGGTGAGTAGCGAAGACACGCGGGTTAACCGAGTCGCCCAACCGTAGACATCCGAACTCGCGATCTTGAGTAGTCCGCAACCACGCTCGCAACGTTTGTCTCGTATAAGTGAAATGTCAGGAACTTCGTTTCCATTCTTCTTCAGCCACTTACGCAATATCGAGGATATTGCTGTTTCTTAAGACTTTTGGATCCTCGCCGCAGCCATATTAAATTATGACCAACAGAGGCGAGAAAGACACGCTGAATGCGCCCGTACTATTTGCAAATAAAAATTTAACTTGGATAAAATAACGCATTACATTACTTTAATCTTTATTGATTAAGATTAGCATTCGCCGTATTTTAGAAGTTATATTAAAGTAATGTATGCGTTATTTTATCCAAATTTATATTTACTTGCAATTTATATATATTTAAAAGTGTATTAACGTAATGCATTATTTTATCCAAATTTATGTTTATTTAAAAATGGCACGGGCGCAAATTCAGTGTATCTTTCTCGTCTCTAACGTCATAATTCAATATGACTGCGGCGTGGGTCCAAGAACCTCAAGGAACAAAGATCGAAAAGTGAACGAATAATTTCGGGATCTCCGATTCTTCCCTGCGGAGAGTGTATAGGGTCAGTGCACCGTTTGTGGCCACCTTAACGCCATTTTTGGCCAGTATTTAGATTTGTCATAAAATCAATTATACATGCATTCAGCGAGTGAGTGTGATCAGCAGAAATACTGTAAAAACAAAATTCATCTACTATTATAGGGTCAACAAGAAGCATAAACTAAATAATTCGAAAACTGTCGAAGTGGCCAGAAATGAAGCGGTGGCCACAAACGGTGCACTGACCCTATATCAACATTATTTTCTATTCACATATCAGTGTAAAAAAGAAAATACTGACCGCGTGTTGCGAAACAGCATGTAATACATATATCAGAGCACGCGTCATTACAGGTCAAACATCAAACTGTCGATTGACGATTACCTGCGGACGTGCGACAATCACATTCGCGGCACGATTTCCGGCGTGCAGTGACACGCTGATTGTACTGCGCCGTGTGCGGGCCGGGATATCAGAGGGCGAAGGACGGATGGCGATCTCTCGCCCGATCTCGCTATAAAACAATTAGCCCGGTCGCTCGGTGTGCGCATCGTCGCGTTAAGCGACGCACGCGGAGTCGACGATCTCTGCCTCCGACGGCACGGCGGGCACAATTGCGACACGAGTCGGCGTGTTCGGCCGCTGCGTAAAGTCGCGCGGTCGATCGGCGGCATTCGCGCCGCGCTGGTACACCGTCGGCGGAATTACGCGCGTGTCGCGTCGCTGCATACGTAATCGGGCGTTGCGCCGCATCGCGTTACTCCCCTAATGCATATTCGCTCTATCATTGATCCTATACGACTTTCATTGCGCGCCGCTCAACACGCAAACCTTTCCACTGTCAGAAGCGGCGGAATGCGTAATGAAATAGGAACGCGCGCGGAAAGACCGCGAAATACATCCTCAGGTAGAACAAGAAGACTCAAAGATATCAAAATGACTCCAAAATGTCATTATGTCATTTTATCGCTGTTTTAGCGTTCTTTTGCTGTCAACATGATGTCATTATAATTTTGTTTCTACCTGGGTGACTTCTTGGCGTTTGTATTTTTCTCCTTTGCGCAAAATTGGAATCTTTTTAATGTAGAGACGTTGGAAGTCCACATATAATTACATAGACTTTAAAGTCCGAGTTATTTGTTTTACGGGCTTGCGATTTTTTTTTTTAAACGATTCCGCTTGCGAAGGAAAAATATTTTTCATGAACATGCGGGATACAATCGCGATGATTTTGAGTAAATCAATTTAATTATTGGCAGAGCCGTCAGGCGGAGAATCAATATTTTTCACTGCACAACAATTTAATAAATTAAAACAGCAACTAGATAAAACGCACGATAAAACAACGATCTAATATATGTATACATTGACGCAGCAGATCTCCGCCCATTCGGACAGCATCCGCTTCCACAAGCTGGTGTGTTCCAATCAGCCGCGTGCGTCCGGGGCAACATTATCAATCTGAGCGCGAAACGCGCGTAAATAAAGTCCGACGAGAACGTCAACGGGGACAACCGCGGCTGCGGAAGTACAGCGTGTTGCGAAGCTGCGTTTTACAAATTCGCGACTCTCTCCCGGTGTCGACAGGCTCTCTCCCGGACCGGGGAAAACCGGAAGCGGGCGCGATGGCGAAGAGGCGCGCCGGTAGTGGCATTATTGCGCAATTAACGAGGGGCAAAACGTGCCCGTAACGAGGGGCGGACTCGCGAAAACCGGCCAATAATTATAGCACGACTTCTACGGAGCGGTTATTGTCCCAATTCGACGGACAGAGAGGACGGGCAACAGGCACGGGATGGAAGAGGGGCTGCGGACGGAGGGGGCGGCTATCGCGCTTTGTGGATAATGGCTGCGCTCGAGAGGTCATGTGAGCCTGACGTTCCAGCATGTCAACAGCAACTATGCATCATCGGATGTCTGCCGCACGTAAACGCCTGTCTCCTCTCTCCCTTCGCGCGCCGTCCTCTCTCCCCCCTTCCCCGCCCTTCGTCGTCCCCCTCTCTCTCTCTCTCTGGACCGTTTCTGCTCTGACTCGACGGCCCTTCCGTTGACCGCCTCCGATCCTTCCCCTCCGCCGTCGCTACCCCCGTGGTCAGATATACGGGCTCGTTCATTATAATAAGCAGCGACGGTCAAATGAACCCTCGTTAACCATGAAATATCGATTACGCTTCGTCCGAGTGCAAAGATCGAGTCGCGCCGAGCCACGATCGTCGTTGTTCATCATTGGTACACCGTGGTCCCTCGTTTAAGGGAGAGAGTACTCAATATTTTCCGCGCTTTCATCTCGCCGATCGAACGTCAATAATCCTCGGGACCATTTAATGCCCTCGTCTTCTTTTCGCCGCAGCAATTTTATGTCGGCGTGACCGCCGCGCCGCAGAGCGTAAATCCCGGCCGCAGCTCATGCATCACGCGGAAATGGACACCCGGGTCGGGTGGCGAGCCGTAGATCGACCCCCGGGTTGCACTTGACACTACATCGTCGTCGTAATAACAATTCATTTTCGGCAGCGGCATGATTTCCCCGGGAACGTGACCGCACTGCATACGTTGCTCAAGGACGAGCGGTAACAGTAGCGTAGGGCAGACGGGGTGGTCCGAGTGGCGGGCGACGGCGGCGACGGCGGGGCACGGGGGTATTAACGTGCGGTTACTCCTGTACCGCGCTGCGAAATTACTTTAAATTATGGAGAACGGCCGAGAGAGAAAGAGATTGGGAAGTGCGGCACGTTTCTCGCTGGCCGGCTGCAGGTACCCCCGGCAGGAAGAGAAATTGGAGAGAAAAAAGAAACGTTAATGCTCTTTCCCCTCTTATACTCGTTCTCTCATTTTAGTTCCGTCTTCCCTTTCGCCTCTGCCACGAGGTACTCTATTCCGCTATACACTCCTCGACCTCTCCGCCGTTTTCTTCTTTCCTCTTTTAGATGTTTCATTTGCGCGTTACTCCGTCCTTCCATTTTCATCCCTCTTGCATCTTTGACCTTGGTGTCTTTTTTTTCTTTTTCCTTCCATTTCCGTCGTGCTTCTTGTTTCTCTGCTTCTTGAAGCTTTTTACCCACTTTTTACACTGCTTGTCCTGTTTTTTATTCTTTATTCTTGTTTACTATCTCACAGAGCATTTTCATACTCATTTTGTCTCCTTACTTCAATTTCTTTCATTTTAATTCTTACTTATCATTACTGGAGCAGAGTTTTAGTAATATATTCATGATTATATAATTCTGTAAGAAAATATTAAAAAGCACAATAAATTGTTAGCAACTGTACCTGTATTTGTGACATCTAATATAAAACATTATAACGCAATCTTATAACGCAGTTCACGGACAATTTATTATGGACAATTAACATGTTTTATATTTTTGGTAAATGCTGTATACAAAAAATATGTATCTGTTTTATTTATATATATAAGTGTGCATTATATGTATATGTTATATAAAGATGTACATATATATTATATACGTCTAACATATCTTTATAATCCTCTTTTCTCTCTGCCTCACTTTAATTTTTATAGTACGCCTCAGGAAAGCTACTCGCTGAATAAATTCCTCTCTCCTTCTCTTTCTGTCTCTCTAGTTCCGACCCTCGCGTACTTAACTCCCTATATATAGTCATACGCGTGTGCCACTCCCGCGCGAAGTGCAGCCCCCGACTCGGCTGCATATCTCCACGCCAGGAATTGGAGTGGATGGTGAACGTGGGTACAATAGTTCGCATTGTATTGGATCTAGCCGAGTGATAGGCCCCTCTCCCGGTTCCCTCCCGCTCGCCCTTGCCCCTCCGCCTCGCGCCACACCGTCCTCAACCCCTTCGTACTCACCCTCCTATCGTATCTCATTTTCTGAAGGCCCGAGCGCGAGCGTGTATTGTGCCGTTCGCTATGCCCAAATCTCGCTATCTATCGCTATTGCGGCCAACTGCGTCGCCTCTGCCGTTTTGTGGCCTTTCAGCCGTGCTTTGGTTTAAGTGCACCGCGGATCCGACCGTTGCACGAATGGATTCCTCGAGGGTGGACGATTCCTATCACGCTTCGCCGATACTTTGTAACAAATGCTCTCGACAATCGGCGTAACATTTATCACTGTAACATTTTCTTTGCAAATTAATAAATCAACTTGTATTTTTTTCACAAAATGGCATTAAATTAAAAGAGAAAAGAATAGTACAGGATGGATGGATGGCATTAAATTACTTGAATCTAAAAGTAATTGTTATTTCTTTTTTCGCTCTTATAGATTTATAAAAAAAGTATCTTTTTAGATTTTGATAAACTTTACTATCAAAAGTCGGGATTTTATTTGTGTTGTCTCGCAGATAATAATTTTCAATCCGTCTCGCGGAATGTGCCTAAAAGTATGAGTTAAATACTGATGAAGCATCTGAGAGGAATAATCGTTTAGACTGATTAACGTCGCGAACAACATGTCAAGCGTGTGTGGCACGAATCCAGACCATTGTGAATATCTGAATATCCGCGAGGCACGCGAATTCCCATATCTGATTGCGCGCAGATAGACTCGAATCTCATTTCCTGAGTACATTCAAGTATTTCATATATGCACACGCGCGCTCGAGGCGAATGTTCCATCCGTGCGCTACGCATTGCGACGTGATATTTTGTAATATTATTGCTGGTGCCACATAACAATCTCTTTTCCAATATAGATTTTATGACTTTACCGCGGTAAAACGGTCGTCGCGAATTCATAATAAGTCAATTATTAAGTTTAAACAAGATGTAATTTGCAGAGAAGTTGTAATCGTCAAAGAAGAGAGCTTGAAACAGGCGACTTTGTATCGCACGCAAGTCCGCATTGCAGTTTCAGACATATTCCCCTTCTGACTGAAAATAATTTTGTGGATTTTATTTCCCAAAATCAGCGAATTCGTGCAACGGAAAATTCGCCGCTTAAACGAGACGGTAATCCGGCTAAGAGTAAGCCGCGAGCAACGCTTTTGAAAATTCCGTTCCATCAACGGTAATTTATTGCCGCCCTCAACCCCTGGCGAGCCCCTTCCCCACCGAAATACGCAGATTTCGAACCCGCGTGTGTGTCACGGTGATCCCAATAACGGCATGCGCGCAGATAATTTGCTGCATTAGAATCGTACACCGTATACAGACTGGTTTCATATAATTAGGCACACGATTGGCCGTGGCAAACATGCGACTATGGATTATTCGTTCAGTGTGCAACGTTACGCAAATACGTATATTGCAGATTACGAAATGAGAAATACGCGGGTGCAAATCTTTTTATCGTGCATTTTTCATGCAACTGTAAAGTCGTGTACGTAATATGTATATAAAAAATT
Source organism: Tetramorium parvispinum (assembly GCA_011638315.1). NCBI lineage: Eukaryota > Metazoa > Arthropoda > Insecta > Hymenoptera > Formicidae > Tetramorium > Tetramorium parvispinum. The sequence goes on from VBVR01001908.1 coordinate 9,866, forward strand.
ATAGTTTTCTTATTTAGGATATAAATGTCTTTACTTTCCTTTGTTATAATTATTCTTAAATATCTTATTATTAAAATCGGAATTATTCAACGGTAACGCATGACATAAAATTCTAGAACAATGTTCATTTACACCTAGAATTGTCTTTATAAATCTGTCCATCCCGACTGAATCTATCGACTAGGTACCGAAGCAGAGGCTGCCACCGACTCGACGACACAACGGTGAACGAAATTTCGCAAAGAGAAAGAGAGAGAGAGAGAGAGCCCCTGAAAAATGGGATTACTTCGAAACCGTGTTCTCGTCGGAAAGAGGATAGGAAATTAAACGGCCTTCGAACGCGGGCCAAATAATTGATGCACGTCAATTAGATTTGTCAGGCCAATCGTCGTAATTAAATCAACAGGAACGCGAGGCATGAACACGTACACATAACTGTCGACAGTTACGTACGCACACGCGTGTACATCCTTCGCGCGTAATACACACACACACATACACACACATATCTTCGCGCACGACGACCTGTATCTGGGGACGACTACCTGTATTTCGTATACGAGAGAGTCCGCGGCGTGAAATTTAAATTTCTCCGATACCGGACACCGATAATCCCATTGATTCGTCGAAACCGCCAGCAATTCATGCCGCACTTTTCCGGCAACGGTTAACTATTCCGTTAAGTGACGCAGCCATTATCAATTATGATCAATTATCACTCACAGAATCCATTTAGAGTAGATGATGAATGAGAATCGAATAATTTTCCCTTCTCAAAATCAACCTACTTTCGTTAAAAAAATTTTCGCGAGGGAATTTCAGAATTTCTCGTTCAAAAATTGTAACGCGCGACATTGGATCTCAATTGCATTTCTGAAAAATTGTGGAACTTAGATCAGAATTTTTGTATTATATTATATATCAAATTATGAAAAGCTTGTGATGAAAATGAGGTCTCTAATAATTTAGATAAATTTTGAGCCATTATAATTCCTGTTATTTATTTAATGCATTAATCACATACATTTTCTGAATTACTGTAGAGATTCACTAAAAAATACATGAGCATCGATAAGAAGCTCGGCTCATAGCATCGTAAAGGAAGAAGTTAGATATTGATGAAATACGAGAACACGCGCGCGCGACGTGTGTAATGCAACAGGTTTCTTCGCTTATTTTCGTAGCACCGCAGGTCGGCGTAAGAGTGATATCGTGTAATATAACTCGAAACACCCTCTCGCTGTGGCGTCCCGTTATATTCGGGAACTGGTCCACCGAGCGCTCGTATTTAATCGGTCACGAGTTGTTCAACGGTTTATTTACGAATTAATCAACGTGACAACAAGTTGCGATAAATTTACGTTTCTGCAACGAAGAAATCTGCGGCGCTTAATCACTCTTCTTCGCAGTGAGACGTTCGTTAACGCAGAAATATTTCTTAATATACGCATCATGACACTTTTTCTTGAGCGATTGCCAATTTACTCTTGGCAATATTAAAAATATTATAAATTATATACTTTATTGATTCAATCCTTTTCTCGGTCCTTTATCAATTTTATACTATTTATACTATTTATACCTATTGTTGTATACGAGCGCAAGTCCATGCGATATACTATTACAATTTAGAGATCATTGCTCGAAGTTCGCGGCGTAGAATTTTGCCGGAAGGATTCTTCGGTATGGCATCGACAAATTGCACCCCGCCGTACAGCCATTTTTGCGGCGACAGTTTCTCTGCAAGATAAATTGAATTGCTCGATTAATGTATGTACAGGTCGTCGCTCGGCTTGCGTTTACTATTAAAATGCAATGTCAAGACGGGGCGGAATATTTCCACGGTCTTGTTGCGGTATGTATTTAAATTACAGAGACAGCGGGGATAACTAACAATTTTGTTGATCACAGTATTTAATATCATTACAATGCAATGTCGCTAATAACTAATTAATAATGTCGTTAATAATGTAACGTAATGTTAAACGCTACTATTATGCGTTCATTCTTGTATCGTGTTTTATTCATACATTTATATTTGAATGCGATAATATATTCGTATCAAGTTCTTATTGTTGCAAAAACAATTCATTAAACGAAAGTTTTCATTAAGAATCTACATATTGCCAATATTTTCTAATCTGCTTTGAAATATTTTCTTATGCTTCTTAATTTAAAGAAAAAAATTTAGAATTAAAATTTCATTGTGATGAAAAGTCAAACGAGTACGATTTTTGAAAAGAACAAAACAGTCCGTACCCTTCTTCAATTTCTTCATGCTCAGAATTTAAATGAATAATGTTTTCATGAATCTTTGTGAAAGGCGTCAAAGAATACCAAGTTGAGGGATAACTTACGTTTAACAAACTCCTGTACATCTTGGGCGGTGATTTTGGAGCTGGGTTGTTTCACTATGAAAGCCACGGGAACCTCCCCGCTGCGTTCGTCGGGTTTGCCGGCGACCGCGGCGTCTTTTATCGCGCTATGCGATAGTAAAACGGTCTCTATCTCCGACGGCGAGACTTGGTAGCCTTTGTACTTGATCAGCTCCTTGATGCGATCGACCACGTGCAGTTTGCTCTTGTTGTCAAAGTAACCGATATCACCGGTGTGAAGCCATCCGTCCTGGTCAATGGTCTGACTAGTCATCTCAGGATTGTTCCAGTAACCCAGCATCACTTGCTCCCCCAAGTAGCAGATCTCGCCCACCTGACCAGCTTCCAACGTCTCCTGTGTCTCGATGTCAACCACTTTGCCGAGAAAACCGGGCAAGAGTAGTCCGGAGTCTGGATTATCGAACAAGTCGTCATCGGCGTCGTCGTCGCGTCCGCTTAAATTGCTTACTACTGACAACTCTGTCATGCCATAACCGTTGCGAGTGGTTAGGCCGAGGCGAGCTTTCACTTCAATTTTGATCTGAGAAGAAAAGAGAAAAAGCTGCTTTGAATCTCGCCAATATTTTCAAGCGCCAACATCGATTAGCTTTTAATTCAATTAGTCTAATTAATCAATATGAAAAAATTAACAATTTATAAAGTAATGATCTGAGAATGTAACGTATTATTAATGTTATTTTGTACTATTTTTCGAAATCTCTGTCATAAGATGTTATTTATATTTTTCATTCTTATAAAAAGAATTATTCTTAATTATCATTACAGAAGCAGAGTTTAGCAGCATGAAGCTTTGTTTCAACATAAAAATTAACGTACTTCGTTTTACGGCGTTCTTTTTTTTTTGTTTTCATTCGTTTTATCCTGCTGCAATTGTTTCTCAATCACGCGAGAGACAAAGATAACGATATCTAACTAGAAAGCGGCATTCGGGGGACATTTAAGTTCAGAGGCGTGTTTGGTTTTCGAAACTTTAAGAGCCCCCTCCCTTTACCCCGTCCGCCGATAAGAGATCAGTTTCGCATTTTCCGAAAGATGCGATTGCGAACTCGCAAGTGCCTTTTATTTTCTTCTCCTTCTACTCCTCCTTAGTGACTCCGCGAACCGGTTAAACAAAAACGAACGCGATAAAGTTACTCCACGGGCCGTGTCTAGTGAAAATGCGACGACTCTCCGAGACTTCCTCTCGCAGTCTTTCGTTCGATCCTCCCGCCGCAGCCGCGGCATCGAGGACTCACTTCGGCACTTAGTCCCGCCGATGGCTGCTTTTCTTGCCGTGATAACTTGGCCGGAGAGGGTTCGGTAGGTAGAGGGGACCGACAAACTTCACGATGACAGAAGAAAACTTACGTCCTTCGCAAGCGGCGCCGCTCCGCAGATGAGTTCTCTCACGCTGCGAAAATCGTATCTCTCCACCAGCGGATGTTTCGCCAGGAACGTCAGGATCGGTGGCACGAGCGGCAGATGGGTGATCCTGTACTCCTGCACCAGGGTTAGGAAGAGTTTCGGCTCGAAAGCAGACATTATGATCATCATGCAGTTCGAATAAATGCCTAGTAGCAACGTGCACATCCCGTAGCCATGATAAAACGGCAGCAGCAGTAATATTCTGTCGTCGTTTCTTCTTAGATCCATGTATTCGGGTTTGCTGTGTTTTCAAATTATATTTGAATTATAAAATCGAATGCTTGACCGTGCTTTCAAGCGAGGAAATGGCATTTTATCTTTTTAGACATTTTTGTATATAGTTTGCGATTAAATTAAAATAAATATAAAGTTAATATAAAGTTAAAATTAATATTCCAGTTAAAGCCTGCAAAATGTTACTTTCGAAGTAGAATATGACATTATATTTTATGTTAAATTAAAATTTAAATTAAACGCTTAACGCGTGCGTTAATTAAATGCACATTAATTTTATCGTTTGAAAATATATTACCTAACGGGTATGTAAAATTTACCTCATTTTCGTTAAAAACGCCATTACATTTTTATGTGATAGTGCTACTCCTTTCGGCAATCCCGTGGTTCCACTCGAACTTGGAATAATCGCCGGATGTCGAGTGGGATCATCAATATCCGTGACTTTGTATGTCATGTAATCTATACTTGGTTCGTTATTTAAAATATTTGTCAATGTACGGACGCTTGTTGTGAGCGGTTGATCGTCCAACTGTATTAATTCCATTTTCCAGGATAATTTTGGTAGCATTTTGGCAAAGACATTTTCGGTGCGTTGAGATACGATAACAATACGCGGCTTCGCAACGTTTAATATATGCTGGAATTCAACTAAATAAACATTTGAAATCAATTGGTTTATATATTGCATCGATAATAATTATATATATTTATATAAATTCAAATAAATGAATTAAAGAATCTTTGTCATTATATTTCTTGATTATTTCAAATTATAAATTATTTAATATAAAATTCCTCCCATGACAGCTTTTACAAGAAAATATGTACAATGTGAACAATATGTGTAAATATTAATATTTAATCATTTTTTACTTACATTCTGTATACATAGGATTGTATGGTACTACTATAGCGCCGAGATAAAAGCTCGCGCAAACTGGTATTAACCAATTCAATCGATTTTCAGTTGCGATGCCAATTCTGTCCCCGATTTTTATCCCGTATCTTTGCAAAAACTTTGCAAACTTCACGCTTTTCTCAAGTAATTCTCTATATGTAATCTGTTTGCCGGTTGGTCCATCTATCTATAAGGAAATAATATCTTTCCAACAATAATATCTATAATATATACAATTGTCGATGTAATTATAAGACATTCTAGAAAAAGTAAAAAATATTTCATTTATAATTTTACTTTACGCGTTAAAAAAATATTCTTTTAAAATACAATGAAATATATACATTGTAAAAGCTATGTTCAAAAGTCTTATATTAAAATTTAGATATAAATGTCTAGTTAAAAAAAAACTGCCACGTTTAATAATACAGCTACAGGAAAATTACATTATTTTTTACGAGTATGAGCTATATAATACATTAAATATCGTCTTTTTCAACGAGGATTATTATTTAAAAAAATATATTTTTTAAGTTTCTAGTACTTGGAGCTTAAAAGAGGGAATTAACATAAAAATGTGACGTGAACAGGTCGGGGACCAATCGTTATAAGCGATGCATAATGCGACAGGGAAAAATTCAGAGATAGAATTTGCGAATTTCGCCTCCGGCTAGCACCGATGGAATTACAAAAAAACTTTCGTTGTTTTGGCACGCTCCGTTATTACATCGTGAAATTTCGCAGGCGATCGGCCTGTAATTGGCAATCTCTACTACGCGTTTTGTAATTATGATACATACTGCATAAACACGACCACCGTTCTCTCGCAACTTGTCTAGTACGACTTTTCCCACAGATACGTTCGGCGTTGGCTGCTCCAGGCGACGCTCGTATATCTTTCCCATCTTTGCGACAATGAGAAGCTCGTTCGATAAGCGGTGATGTTTCTTCACCTTCAAAAGAAAAAAAATTAATTTATTCTTAAATTGAATGGTAGAATAACGAGAAATTTATCTAAAATTCCTTCTTAAACTCGAAAATAAAAACACTGTAATTTTAAATTGATATATTATTTAATCTTAAAACTGTAATAAAAAAATTAACAAAAAAATTTGCAAAGATCCTAATGGATTATTCATTTAAAATTTCCACTGAAAATTAATCTATATTGATAAATTTATAAATCTTATTAAAATTAAAACGATCCACATTCTCTGTTAAAGTAAAATCCATTTAAAACCAAATAAAAAATTTAATTCTACATTTTTCATTGCATAAGTTTATTCGGTTGTAAAGTATGCAAACTCTACTAACTAATCGAATCTTGTTGAAAACCAGGTGCCATTGAACCGAAGAAGAAGTCTTTTGTGACCGTAATCACAAACTTGCACGTTTTTCGCGACATCATATCCGTTAGGGATGTTCGATTTCGACTCGATTTATTAAAAGATCGACTTTTTGGACAAAAAAAATCGATTTTTTAAATTGATTCTTTGCTATTCGGTTTTCTTTTGAATCGATTCTTTATCTTAAGAATCGAATAACCAATTCTTTTGAAATAAAAAACGAAACAGTAAAATCCTGATCTTACTTATTTCACTTATTAAAGTTTTAAAAATTAAAAAACTAATTAATAATTAATTCTATTTATTTATAGCGTTTTCGACTGAGCGAGGTTAATCCAACTCAGATTATTTTTTGCCAATCACAGTTATTCTTCTAAAGAATGGAATAACCGTGATTGATCAGTTCTAAAAGAAAAATAATCTGAGTTGGATTAACCTCGCTCAATTGAAAACGCTATGGGTGCATTCGTTTATTCAAGTGGCTGTTGCAGATGTATCATGTTATCCTTGTTTAATATTTAGTTAGAACAACAAAAATAACATGCTACATACTGCATAAATGAATGCACCCTGTTAGTCTATTTATTGCGATTTTTTAAATCAGTTCTTGCAAGATCGATTCTTTGATATCAATTTTTTAAAAGATTCGATTTTCACACTTCGATTTAGTATCGATTCAAGAATCGATTCTCATAAGAGAATCGAACATCCCTATAAGTATAACCGTCAGCCCGCCAAATTACGATCGATAATACGCGAAGATGACCGCGAGATCGCGCGATAATTACCGACGCGACGGTGGACGCGGTTCACCTAAAAATCATGTGATGAGGGTGCACACTCGACGTTCCCGCGATTTTCGGGCAAACCGCGTCCATTTTCTAACATTACGTCACCAAATTCTCAGTCGCGCGATTCACTCGCCGGTGAAGGACGCGCATTTAGCTACGCGGTTCGGATTTTCGCGGAAAATACGCACAAATTGGCGTCAGCAGATATCAAATGTTACTCAAGTAGAACAGGAAATCGTAATAATGTCAAAGCGACGAGAATATGATTACAAAATTCACTTTTCAAACATAATTTAATAATTTTGTTTAATCATTTTGACATCATTTGAAGTCACTGTGACATTATCATGACTTGCTGTTCTATCTGGGAACATTAACCGCATTTTTCGTTATCCATTACATCTTTCTGGCGTAGGCCTTGCACGTCATGCGCGCCGGCTCGATAGGATTAGCACGGATTACGATTTCGTAGGAAAATTCGCTGCTCTCTCTCTCTCTCTCGCGTCGCCATTATCATGAGTTCGTTTTGCGTTTCTTTCTCAGAATCCGGATATTGGAACGAGACGAAAGCGGCCCGGTCGCGAGAGCGGGGCGAATTATCTGCGCGGAGATGAGAGAACGGAAGGACGAGAGACGAGATAATCGTGACGGGGATTGCCGTTGCGGTGAGTTATGAAGCGATACTTATTCGGTTACTGTTCATTGATATTTATTACGGCGGCGCCATTTGTTGTAAGTGGCATTGAGCTTTCGGTGATCACACGATTGAGCGTACGTCATGATGGATGTGCGAATACCCACTCCGAATTTGCTGGCGTCACGAAAAACCGAGAACAATGGCTATCGCGGATAATAAACGCAATCGTAAAAGTTTATGTGAAAGAGCGCGCAGGAGTATATCTTATTTCCATGTATAGCTTCTCATTTTATGTTTGTAAAAGGACATTTATTTAAATCAGATCTCCATAATTTTACGCATATGTTCCTAAAATCTTTCTGAAGAATTTTTTAAATTTTAAATTAGGGTATTTAAAAAGATTTTAAGTAATCAAATTTGATCTTTATAAGACGTTACGTTAAAAGAAATTCATTAGTAATTATCTTTTTAATAATAATACTTGAATTAACTAATTATAATCATTAACAATAAATAATTAAAACGATTGGATATAGTATAATTTTCAATTAGGCAGTATTTAATATTAAGTATTACGTGACTGAGGGAGTAACGCCATAAAAATCTGGCGATAGTTCCGTTTCCATTAGAATGTATGGCATGGTGTTCCTCCGGCATTCAGCTGAATGTCCTTGGATATACAGGACGGAGGGATAGATGGGAATGCGTTCTCCCGGGGTTTATACGTGGGAGGGGAATGGGGAGGCGTGCCATGAGTTCCACGCTGTGCCCATAATCGTGAGGAAAAAGTACGAGAAATTCTTAAATACCATCGTTCAAGTTTCTCTGTTTTCTACGACGTCCCAAGATACAATATTGTTTTTTATTCTTCGGCAAACTTATACTATCTGATAATTCCGCGCACGACATACCAAGACAAGCGATGCAGCGATTGAATAAGATTAAACGTCATTTTTATAACGCGAGATTTATACAAATTAAAAATTTCACAAATAAAACTGCAAACCGCGAAATTAAAATTAGAGAGTGGATCAAGTCCACATAATTTATAGGATTTACTTTATATACAATTTTATTAAAAATAAAATAATTTATGAATTCGGTTTATCTTTGTTCTAAACGGCTTACATATACAATATCTCGAAATTGATTTTTTCATTTAGACATAATCTTTACAAATTTCACAAAAAAATAAATAAGAATATAATTGCCATTTATTTTCATATAATATTTCATATAATATTGGTGTACAAAATTAAGTTTGAAATATGCCTAACAAATATTTAGATTCTGTTTGCGAATTTTTTTCTTTATTAATTAATATTGTTATTAATTTTCTATCATATTAATCAAAGTTTTATTTGAAATTACTGCAATTTTTTGGCGTAAATTGTTTTTCCTAAATGTTTCGAATTTACGATTAGGTTAAAATTAAAAATTAAAATAAATTAAAAAGAAACAATTTATAAATCGCATTTTTAATCATTGCTTCATAATTAATAAGCAATAAAAATGGAGCAATTAATTTTGTAACATCCTAAGGAATATTATGGCTAAGAGCACTTTAGGTTTTACTAGGCACTTGAACTGAGTACTTTCCAATCTAATATCTTAAAAATTCTTGAGCTGAAAGAGTTAAGAGAACTAAGATTTTTAGCAAGAATCTGCTCTTTAGATCGTTTTAATAACACTAATTTGCAATTGACTTTCACTAAACCTTAACTTCTGACTTTGTCGGGAGGTCTCTGACTATTAGTCGTTAAAAAACAAATTAATAGATCGAATGAACGAGAGAGAGAAAGAGAAAGAATAGCACGCTCCCTGGTATGACTAGATTGCGAGTGAACCGACTTTCGGCGTTCCCCGCGGCATATGCACTGTATCCGCGGGAATGCATGCGACGGTGTGCATCCGGTATCCAGCCGCTCGTCTTCGGGTATTCGCGCGCGGGGGTCAGGGGGAGAACGGGGGATCCACGGGCGGGGATGCGTTCTCGGGAATCGCTGAAGTGCTGGGGAATCGCTCTTCAGGGTTAGTCTAGTCGTCGACGTCGTGGACGAGGTCTCGGGGGGAGGTTCTAGAGGGAGGTTAAGGAAGCTTTGGGAGAACGCTACACGGAGAAGGGGTGGGCGGTTGAGGGCGCGTGCCACTCTGATTGTAGCGGCCATACTAGGACACTGGAGCCACATACCGACAATTCTTGACCTCATGCGACATGCCTAGACACCCCGGGAATACTTACGATCTCTCGAGGTTGAAGAGATTGAATGCGAGAGGCTCCCACGTGAGAATCTCTGTTACCTTCGTTTCTCTCGTCACGCAATTGTAATTACATTTCAGAAAAAAAACGTTAAATTTTATATAGTCTTATTAATTTACATCTTTCTGCGTCTTTCTTCTCTCTCATTACAGCGAAATTGAAGCATAATCTTCCTCTGTAAGCTGATTATAATAATGCACACGTTGGAAGGCTACTTTTTAGTTTTAATCCCTTTAAGTCCAATCTCTTTGCGATGAAACATAAATTAGCCGGCTTTAAGAATACTTTGTTCATAAAGCAAGAAAGCGAACCGAGTATTATAATTCTTAATATAATTATCGAGATAGTGGTATATATTGAGAAGTTACAATAGGAGGAGGAAGGATATTTATCTCGTAATTTTGCTTGGAAAAAAGTTAACTTTAAATCCGTGAAAGAATACCGTTCCATTATATTTTCAATCACATTGTTTATATATATGATCTACTTTAGAATCTTATTCAAAACATATCATCAGGTAGTTAAATAAGCTCAGGAAATTTTACATGGAAAGTCGATTGAAGAGTCGGAAAGTCATGATAAATTTCTATGGAAAATGTGCGGGTGCTTGTCGACGTAAATCCCTCTCAAAGATGACACGCCGGTAATATAAGAACAACCATCTCGATCTTCTCATCGCGTGAATATTCTCGCGAAAGCCTTATCGGCGTGAAAGTGTCTTGCGATTAATCGCAACGGGCGAGAGGGGGTGAGGTCCGTCTGAGCGACTGCCGATATCATTTTGGGATTCCTCATTAGAACACACTCGACTTCCGCCGGAAGCGGCGGCGCCGTCGCTCTTCGAAATCAAGCGATTTCGCAGGCTGCTGCTTGCCGCGTTGAACGTAAGGCCGCGACTTAACGGAATTAACGACAGGCTACGCGCTTGGAGGACGCTTTGAGGGCGGCCGCGAGCGAGCGGCAGGGCTGTGGGAGGGGGAGGGAGGCGACGCGGGGGTGGATTTTGATAACATGTGACTTTATCTGGAATTCCCCGGCGCGCAGGTAGTCTGTTTACTTAAGATAATGGCGAGGCGGAGTGCTTGGGCGTGGATGGAAGCCTGGCGGAGCGAAGGCAAAGGGATATTTCACCAGGCAATGTTGAGTCTCCGCGAGCGAGCGAACGGGTAAGACCCGGGGTATAAGAGCGGGGAGGTACGGGGACGGAAGGATGAAAGGGGATGAAGTTGAAGGTTGGCGCGGGGGAATGAAGGGGGACGGCACACGCTCGAGGTGGCGAAGAGGCGCAAGGGTGCTAGAGCGGAGGACAGGAGGGGCGGGGGGTTGACGGCGAGCGAGATTCTCTCTCGGCGAGGCTACAAGAACTTCATTTTCCGAGCCATTACGCCCCGTACCACTGCGACCGTTCTGGAAACCCCCTTTACCCCCTTAAATTAATTTATATCGAAATTTTAAATGACACTCATCGGCCCGAGCAATAAATAACGTTGCCGCGACCGCCTGCGGGGCTGCAAGCTACCTTCCTTCTCCCACATCGTTTTCCATGTTCTCTTCGTCGTTTTCTTTCTTTTTTTTTTTTTTTTCAACGAACCGCCGTCGCGTTCGTAGATCCTTCTGTCTACGAAATTCACTGGCAAAATAGCGTGAAGATGTATCACGAAAAATCCTGGACGCGACACATTTGAAACTGGGTGTCAACTATTCGCGGACATAGCTTACACGCAAACTAGCGTAAAGTGAACTGAGACTATATTAGAACATATTGTATTTTAGTTTTTCATTTAATACATTATTTATATCTGTTTTAGAAAACATTGTTTTATTTAAACGATTCAAGTATAATATGCATTCGAAAAATGAAATATCATTTATTAATCAAATAGAATCTAGTTCACATTTCAAAATTATTTTCCAAATATTTTTACATTCTTTGATAGAAATGTAATAGAAATTAGGTACTCATATATAGAAATATTACGTAAATTAAAGCACATATCAAGTGCAAAAATTTTCAAAAAAATATCAAAAATAAATTTAAAAAAATTTCTTTTTATCAGAATCATTTACTTTAGAAGTCACACAAATTAATAGTTTCAACGAAAGATGCGAATTTACGAAATAACATCTCGCTATATACGTTATTTTACTCGAAACTTTATGGACAAGAATAAAAAGTTACACAGAGATTACAGTTACGAGTTAATTTTACTCGTCACAAATTAAAAGCAGCACATATCACCGTTTTACGCAAGTCGTTTGACCGACGATAAAACTCGAAGTACGTTCCGCGTCGAAATCGCTGGGATGCGAAATATCGTTGGAACCGCGAGAGAGGAGGTAGTACAGGCAAAGTGCTCGTTCGGGCGTGCGGAAAATCGGCGATAACTCGGCAGTACTTTGCGCTGACACTACGACATATTATAATGGGCCCCTTTTATAATAATCGCAGTGACGTTTTGCAGAATTGGTTCTTCTGTAGAAACCGGTTTGCGTGCAGAAACGTTACGCGCGCTCCACCGCTTTCCGGCTCGCCTAGTTTTGTCAACGCGAAATTCAGTTCGCGTAAAAATCACAACTAGGATCATTATTTCAAACGCGGAATCATAATGCGGAATGATTTTTCGTCTTAGAAATGCTATTCAAGTAGTGTTGGAAAGGTATGACACCGTGAACTTTAGCTTTTATTTTATGACATTTGGAAAACTGGAACGAGGAAAGAATTATTTATAAGAATAAGTCGCATCGTGTGATAAATTATTTTCTTGCATAGTGCGCTACTTTTGACTCACTTTATGGAGATAATGTGATGTACTACAATGTTAATAACAAATTTGAAACTATTCTGTTATTAAAAAATAGTAAGTAACATTCGTATAACTCTCTTGATATTTTGCAACTATATTACGTGATCGTTGATTTTGCAGCACCATTTACATTCATGAGATAAGAGCTACTCTGTACTAGATTTTGCATAATATCGTTACCAAGTCATTTTTTCCGTCGGATATTAATAATAATTCCACGGTGAAAAATATCGTCTCGCCGGCGATGTAATATCATCGATTTGCATTGTCACGTACCAACTCGATCGATTTCTCGCGGAGATTCGCAAATGTTTGAAGAGGTCCACGCGATTTTCTGTCGCCGGCGTTAACAATCCGCTTTACTTTAGCACGATTGCGTTTACCTGTCCGATGTTTGCGCATAATTATCTTTCACGAACGGCGAAGAGCGATGAGATCGTTTTGGATGCTCAGATGATTGAGAAAGCGCTAATGACGCAAAATATTGACGGCGTTTGATATTCGAAGTATATGAAATGCACTACATAATTTAGTTGTAGGTCTTGTAATTATAAATGTAAAAAAAAAACAATTTTAGGCAAGTAATTTGAAAGTATTAACTACCTTTCAGTTTCATAAAAGTTGAGATATTAATTTTGAGATTTTAACGAGATCGATGATAACAATTATTTAATAAAATCTATGATTAATATGGTAAGATTATAACTGATTGAGACATAAACATTTATTATGAACCCAATCGTAATGTAAATATACGTAACATAATGTTAAGCTATTTATTTGATAATCACCTGAAAATAGTTTTCTCCGTATAATAATAACCACGTGTAATTAAATTGTGTAGTGTATTTTGTATATTTTAGCCAGTAAAGAGGCTATGATAAGCGGTTCGTAGCAGAAAACAAGTACATAATTTATAGACACTAGAATAAGAACAATATAATTGTGCAATTAATTAACTGGCATATTCATTTTCTATATGTGTATATGTTATGTTTTTAAATAATCAGAGAACAACTGTCCATTAATATTTTAGTCTTCAACGAGTCTATATTTTAGCTCGTTTAAGGTATGTAGCACGCAATTTATTTTAGGCCGATATTCATAGTTAATTGTTATATTTAAGATTATCTTAAGTACAGTCTTAAAATGCTCTAAACCAATCACATATATCATCTTAAGACATTATTTAAGATGTTCTTGAAATAAGAAACTGACTATAAATACCGTATTATTTAGAGATTTTTCGTTATGTTTTCGAGACTCATATCTGTTTCTGTGAACTATTCGAAATTTTTATTCTTTGTCGAAAAACCAGACGTGGTTAGCGATCGTGTTCGTAAATTTTGATTGAAGGATATTTTCAATCTGTCTTACGCGATTACTCACGAGAACGCAAGCGCGACATTAATGTTCGAAAATTATGACCGAAAGCGAGAAGTGTTTTTCGAGTACGAAATCGTTGTACTTATGCGTAGTGCATTCTGGCGAGATGGGAGAATCTTGTCAGATGAAATTTTGTAATCGCATTATGCGAGTGCTCGTCCGTTCTCGCTCCGAGGCGTACATTGACAATGCGACGTTTTCAGAGTCGATAATTACATCTTTGCTTTTATTCTGATAATGTTCGTTGCGAGATAATAAAAAGAAATATTAGTATGTACTCGACTAGGCTATCTTAATGAAATTTAGTGATCTATGTCTACTTTGCATTCAAACTGCTGATTCATGTTCATGCTTATCTATACGATGCACATTATTTAAATAATAGTGATTAAACAGTAAATGTTGATTAACATACATATTTGACAATGGATTTTTTTCAGCTCGAGTCATAATAAGTTAACAAATATATGCAATTTTCTTTTTACGCAGTAAAAAGTCTAACATTCCGTGTAAGAAAGAAATTGCATAAAAAGAAATCGCGTTACTTTGAAGAATTACTTGAAAAAATAGTGCAATTTGGAAATGTTCTCTTTTTACATAATTTTTTATTTGATTTGCATCTATCGTGTAAAAATGTATTTAGGTGATCAGGTAACAAAAAAAACTTAACATACAATGTGGAATTTAATCTTTTTCTTTTCAAACATTTAAAAGAAGTTATCAAGAAAATGATGTTTCTATTTAATCTTATCTTCAAGTTGATAAAACGTATTTTTTTCTTATTTCTAAATCTTCTAAACCCGGAAAAGAATATAAATTCAAAAAAATGTTCAAAGTTTATACAGCCGTGTGCAAAAGTCTTAAGCACCTCCACTTTTTTACGCTATCTCCGAAACAAGTTTTCAAAATTTGTTCTAATGTTTTCGTTTCGCTCAATTGTGTGCTAACTCGAAAATAAAAACATAGATAAGAAGTTACAGAGAAATAGACCTAAATCTGGGGAAAAAAGTGTAACAACACTTACGTGAAGATCGACTATTAATTAGGATATCATTGCAAGATCGCAATAAGATGTAGGTCTATTTTAATGGGAACGAGTTTCCTTGAAACGCTTCAACGCATAAGGCACAGTACAACGTGAACACTTGACTTCTCGGGCTATTTTTACCTGAGACATGCCTTGTTCAGATAAAAACTTAATCTTAATCGGAAGCGCTGTTCTGCGCTAAGTTCATTTTTCTTATGCACAACTGGCAAATAATGATAGTCTTCGAAAATACCACAGTAGGCAAAAATGCAAATAAATTTATTCTCATCATTAGCTCTACCGATAGACTGAAATTCAAATACGAAAAATGCAAAAATATACGTTAACGTAAGTAGCCAACTTTGTGACTTTTTAGAATTCTTATCTGTTTTTATTTTCGAGTAAACACACAATTAATTGAAACGAAAACATTAGAACGAATTTTAAGAACGTGTTTTGGAGATAGCGTAAAAAAGTGGGGATACTTAAGACTTTTGCACACGGCTGTATATAAGAATTATACATCGTAAGAATTATACATTATATATAAAATATAAAATCCTTTAATCATATATAAAAACTGATGAATAGACTATAATACGATTCGTCTTCGAATTTTTTATTTTAATCACTTAGAAGTTATAGAGCTTTAAAGCCGTGATTTAAGAAGTGGCATTAGAAAGTTTAATATCTTGAAATCATAATTATGGCGTCCTGTGCCTTGAACTTGACTAATATGTATGCCTGAGATAATATTAACTTATCAATCGATCGAAGTAGAATTACTCGTTTCGTAACTCTTCAGTTGAATAACTGAATAAATCTATTTTTCTAATTTATTCATGACACACTTAATGTAAGGAAAAATCAATTTGTAATTCTGTATTTAAATTACAAATTTATCGGTAACGAGAATTTATCAGAAACACGAGAAATGCACGATATGTTTAGTTTACGCATAACTCGGTTAGTGTTGGGTATAAATACGAAAAATTTTATAAAAGGAAATATTTGCGTATTTGTTGTCCGATTTTAAATAGACAGAATAAATTTTTTATAAAATAAAATAAAGTATATTGGTGAAATTTGGCTAACATCTCAGAAACTCATGGTTCTATATTAGTAGAAAGCTACATTATTGTTGTAGCATAGTAATCATCAGATTAAGAGGTTATGCGGGTTTTATAGGCCAAAAAATAGCATATTTTCTCGATTTTTTTTTATGATACTACATGAATTGTATAATTATTAAATGTTACATATAAAAGTACACACTTTAAACAATATTTCCAAAAATTTTGGTAAAAAAATATTTAAAATTTAGCCGTTGACAGCTGCTTGAAGTTTTCACGGT
>VBVR01001909.1:0-26393 GCA_011638315.1 Tetramorium parvispinum
GGTTTTTTGATCCAGGTCAAAAACTGCATGAGTTACATTTCCGGCCGTGAAAAAAAAGGCATCGACGGAGAAATGCAGTGCAACCGCCATTTTTTTATTAATTGATATGAAAAAATAATTTTTTTGTAATTTATTAGTAGTATGATAAAACCCATTCTACAGAATTTCGATTGATCTCTTTGTTGCGTTAAAAAAAATTCCCGAAATATGCCATTTTTTTGCTCTAGAGTGGCCTAACCCCTTAATTATTAAAATGTCATTTTTGGAACAGTTTTTGTAATTATTATAAACTTACTCATCAGGTTCGAGGTACGTGTATTATCGCAACAAAATTTTGGTAACAATTCGTTATTCAATTAAATCGACGACGAGGGTACATTAGCTTCCTCGGATTATTATTCGAACAGAACCAAAGTTTTACTTGGCTAATATACCACCTGGGTATAGAGCCTTCTCACCGCATCAAAGTCGTACCCGTGAAAAGGAAGTACTTTACTTTACTAAGGTAAATAGAAAATAATTTGATAATTTACAATACAGTGCGCTTTAGGCATAGATCCTTGATCGATCTGAAGTATTAATTATTCGCGCCAGTCGACATTTCGAGTTCAAATCACTCGTAAGATATGATCGAGTTTCGACACATGAAACTGCGCTACCTGCATGCTCGACAATTCGTCAACGGTTGGTGAACGAATGCTATGCAAATCTCAAATTTAAACCCAGACGTTCCAGAATTCTTCCATTGCTCGCGTTAGCACAACGTCACGTCCCACACAGCAAAAGAGATCTGTGGGATCTCTTCAAAATATCTTGTCAGAATATTGCAATATTCAGAGATATCTGATGGATGTGTGGATATCCCAGAGATAATACCCAGGAAATACTAATGTTCGCACTTAAAGGGATGCTGGAGTGACGCTCGAACTTGATCGAGATCGATAATATAGGATAGAATTCTAAGCTATAACATTGTAAATTATCAAATTGGCTTTTCAGAGTACAAAATCCTTTTGCAGGATTAAAGTACGCGAGAAAATGAGCCACGCGGGTATCGACTTCATATAAAAAATGAAAAAAATTAAAAATATTACTGAAATCTTGAGGCACGTGTGACTCGAAATTTTTGCGAAGCTAAGAATGTTGACTTAAAAAAATTTATTTATTTAAACACGTGAAAATAAAAATTTTTATAAGAAAGAATGTCAAGTCTCAAGCGAGAAAAAAATAATAAAATAATGTTTAGAGCAGATTTAATCATTATTTTACTTCACTTTTATTGAAATAAAAAAAAGAATATACAATATTATCTCATTATACATTATGTAGAAGAAAGTCACCAATGTCTGCACACCAGATTGTTTTTTAACAATATTTCTTAAATGAAAACTAAAAATTAAGATTTGATAGCAGAAATATAAACTACAAAGTGTCTTTTATCAAATGGTATAGTAGTCATTATAATACTATTTCGTATTTTGTACATAATTAATATTTTTGCAGCACATGTCAAAAAGAAGTTTTGAGAAAATGAGCTTGAAAACTGGAACACATATTTAAGGTTACAATAAATGAGATAAAAATTGCCGACTTTGGTGATATTATCAGATCTGTGTATTATATCTTTTATTCTCACCGAGAAATGTATCGTTGTACAGTGATTTTATGTTTTAAACCGTATTAAGAGAAAAAAGAATCTGAAAGAGAAAAAAATAAATAAATTGTTTAACTTTAAATAGTAAAATATATTTTTATATATTACACAACTAATTTTATAAAATTAAAAGATTAGAACAGACCCTTATACCAAATTACTTGTAAGATAACATTATTAAAATTTAAAATATTATTTAGTTTTTCTTGTAAATTGCAGATTCAACGGTTGAAAGTATATCGGTTTGCAGTCACGCATGATGACAATTTTTAATGCGTTGTCGAAAATATTGAAATTTGTAAACAATAAACGTATTAATTATATAGGATATAATTAAGTTTCTTAATAATATTATATTAAAAAAATTTGTCTGCTTAAATATTTTGATATTCTTTTTCTTAAAATAAAGATAAAAATATAGGTTTCTTGAAAAATATCCGTATTCCTTGTTATAAAAAATCGTAAATATAGACGAATACGCAATAAATTTTTTTTGTCTTCGAATATTTCAAACTACACATCCATTTTAAAAGATCACGTATAATTTTCACATTGATGAAAGTAATTATTGCTTCGTATCTAGTATTATATTTATTTTTATTTATAATAAAATTGTTGTAAGTGGATTAATATTTTTTATTTTCTTTATTGATTATGCAAAAGTTATAATACCAGAGTTGTATGAATGCTCCACTTATATTAAAGTTTTACAAACATTTACATATCAGCCAGAAATATTCAATTATTATTCAAATATACGTTAAATTGACAGAAATTTTATGGAAATATCTTTAATTACTTAATTAACATTATAACAGTTATGATATAATCAAAGATAACAAAAACACCAACCAGTATTCGATTATATTTATTAACGTATCGACGTCGAATGTAAATCGATTCGATTAATTATTTCTGACTGAAGCAGGAATAGTTCTAAATATTATGTTTACTGATGACGTTATATGATATCATTAAATTGCAATAGCTATCTCTTAATTTCCACATTTAAATTTTTAATATAATGAAGCAAAGATCATCGTTGCAAGTAATATCTAAGTATAAATAGATAACATGCGACAGTGACGCAGAAATATTCGCTGAGATAACTAAAATAAAGGAGCATTAAAAGTGAGAAGAATTCAAAGTAATGCATAAGTTACGAACAGAGTCAATAGAAGTCAAGACGAGAGAATCGACAAAGAGGTAAACTACGAAATTAGAAGTACGGGAATTTTGATTCTTACTTTGATTTGTGTATTTTTAAACCAAAAGCAAGAATTATTGCATTGATTAGAAATGAAGATCTTCATGGGTATTTTATTAATACTTGCGACGATGATGTTATTCTTGATACCGTCAACAATCGGTCAAGACAATACCGAACAGGAGGATAAGCATAAAATATTAACAGGATCCGAGCTAGATAACAAAACAGTATTTATTATGAAAGAAGAAGATGAATTTATAGATGTTCCCACAAGAACTGTAACTGGATGTCCGGACGGCCAGAAAATGGATTTCCACGGAATATGTCGCACGCCTTTGTAATGACCGAGAAACTCAGGTACCCACAATTCTTTGAATTACTGTATTTAGTTCTGTTAAAACGAATTATCTTCGGAACATAAATTCTAGATAGATATAATTAAATCACACGCAATTATACTCTATAGATTTACGTTATGTGATCAAAGTTACATAAATTTCTTGAAAACGCTGGCGCAACATTTCTAATTTTACATTAATAGAATATTCTACATATATTTCAGTTTAATACATTTTTATATCTTTATATTAATAATCAAAGAATATTATAGTTCTATAAGTATTTAATTTGAATGTTACATCAGCTAAATATGTGTATCCTATAACTTTGTTATAAAATTATAGTAAGTTATAATATATGTATAACATATAAAAAGACAAAAACAATTGTAAAAAGTTGTAAAAAAAACAATCGTACCTACTATTTTAACAAGCTGTGTATTGAGTTTATAATATTATTTTGGAGTTTGTTTAAAGTGTCAATTCTATATCTCTGGAAATTATACATTTTAGCTTTCGACAGATTCATTCCTAGAGCATAAGTGTATTTTATGTCTATTTGCAGGCTCGTGGATATCAACATTTCAATAATATCAGTTAAAAACTGAAAGCGAGATCGTAGAAAATATCGTAGCAACTACAAAAGGATGAAAATATTTTGTATCCGCAATAATTTTAGAATTATTGATTTTAAAATTTTGATGTAAAATTATTACGCAATATATTATACATTATATTTTAAAATTAAAATGAGGCTAAAATTTTTCTGCATGCGTTCTTATCCGGGCTTGTATTAAGTCACTCATGTCATTCATCACGTCGGATACACTATCTAGTGTAATTGTGAAATATGTTCCGTATGAAATGGGATATATATTCTTATAACAACTCGAATGTATATTAGGAGGACCATTAGTATTCGAATCATTCCTTAAATCTTCTTTTAATCATTTTTCAAACAACAGTATAACAACGAAAAATTAGCTTTTATATTTCTTTAATTCTTTTCCTGAATGTCAGGAGGTAAAGGATTTTTTTTATACAAATAAACTACGATTTTTTCAGTAATAATATTCTTAATGTTAAAAATAATAACTTTTCATTTTTCAGTTATATAATTTTAAGTGGATAAGATATTTTCTTGGTACATTAGTCTGTGTAAACGATCCATTGACCACGTTAGAAACCGCGTGTGTCAATTTAGTAGATGAATGGACCAAATGGGATAATAGTACTGGTTACACACTCATTGCATTGATAAACTGTCTCTTCTTGACGTTCAGAAAATAATATTTTTAAACCAATTATATAATTCATCTGTGGTTTTTAACGCAAACAAGTTGAATATGTTGGCAAAGCATCTTAACTTTAATGCCAAAAATTATGAATTATGGTAAAAATATGAATACCAGTGTTCAGATTGCTTCACAATTGCATAACATAACGCGCATCTATTTTGCAGGTTCCACTGGCTATACGTTTGTGCATCAAAAATCGACAGGAAGATATGGTTACAACCACCTTTGAATTTGCTACTCAATTTAGTTCACTAAAGTATGCCCTTCCTATAATTAGAGATTTGTATAATTGAATAGAAATGCGTTCATTTTTATCAACAGAAGGTATTCGCAATAAAAATAAAATGTCGCATAACGTGCAGGAAATGTTTAAGTCATGGACAGCCGAAGAGCTAGGATTATTTATAGAACATCGAATTGAGTTTTCTTTTTTATAGAATATAACTTATTAGTAACTGACATATAAAATAATTTGTTCATTATAGAGAAAAAATAAGTAAAATATATTATATCATTCGAAATAAATGTGATAAAAATAGATTGTAAAGCATTACATTTTGCAAGATAACTTCGTTAAAGTTTAAAAAGTTGATTATTTTGATAATGAATTTTAAGACCAACGATTGAAAGCGAATGGATTCGCATTTTATAATTTCTAATGGATTGTTAAAAATATGTAACTTTATGTAGAAGAGGAAAATGTATTAACTATATCGAATATTATTTAATAAATTTTATAATAAACATATCTTTGTTATTTATTTTTTATACTAGCACATAATCCAGGCAGCACACATTCATTTCACAAACGTTTCATCAACGTTTTTACGAAATGTTTAATAAACATTTCACAGAAACGTTTCTGCAAGGTAAAAATGTCCATCGAAAAAATGTTAGAAGAAACGTTTTATTTCTGAGAAAAAAAAAACGTTAATGAAACTGTCTAAAAAAGGTTTTTCGTGAATAAAAATACATATTGTGCTTCCTTTTTTAAATGAGTTTTAATATAAAACATAATATTATTAACATATGGCAAAATATATATAATGTCGTTTGCGATTGGCAACAAGGTATTTGCAACTTATTGTAGAACCTCCTAAGTGTAGAAACCAATCATATTAAAAAGTCACAAAGCGCTCACTGAGCAACTTCTTCCGCTGAAACGCTGAACGTGCCCAATGTATGTGATTGTCCGCAGTGTATAGAGCTCAGGGGATCGATTTTTGTATCTTTTAAAAAAGTGAAAATGTGAAAAGTGAGCAGGTTTACTAGATATTTGTAATTTCATTGGTCAACAATAAATTTGCTTACTTTTCACATTTTCACTTTTTCAAAAGATACAGAATCGACCCTCAGGTCCCTGGATTTGCTAATCTCAAATAATTATGCGAATCATGTCCATTTCTACCAATGCAGATTAACTTTAATTTCGGTTACTTTTCATCTTTTTTAATTCTTAGGACTAAAAAAAAGATCGAGAGTAATTAAACCGAAATTAAAGTGAATCTGCATTGGTAGAAATGAACATCAGTCATCTCTGTGAAATTATGAATTTGAATTATCGACGTTAAGATCATTTGCGTACCATCTAGCGTCAAAAACTCGTGTTACGTTCAGAAGTTCATTCACAGCTGATCAAGCAGACACATGCTTATAGGTGCGTTCCATTTATCGCTCACACATTCGTAGAATCATTTTATCCTTGTTGTTTAGCAAATATTAAACAAGGATGAAATGATTCTACAACGTTACGAGCGATAAATGGAACGTACTCTATATTTACGAAACGCACTGTTAAAATGGCGACGTTTATGCGGAATGTTTGCGCGGGAACGATAATCCTACGTCATAAGTTTCCACGTGTTTTAAGATCGATCGCTTAGAGCAAGTGTAGAGCAGTAAGTTGATACTTAAATTGACGCATATGAGAGATATATATAAGTTACTTTGAATACATTAGACGCAAACATGAAGAAACGTCAATTGTCACAAAAGAAGGTAAAGAAAATGTAATTATTTCTCTGCGACTGTGCGCCTGCATGTTACTTTGATGTCCGCTATTATCTTTCTGCCCTTCTGTACTTCTATATTTCTGTATTCCTATTCTTTTTCTTATATTATAAAATATTAATGTTTAACATAACTCTTCCTCTTCTGAATTCTAAATAAATTCAAGAAACAATTTAGCACAGTCATAAAAAAAGATAATGATATATTAACAGTTGTATTTACATGGAGGGTAGGCTAGAACATTAATTTGTGT
This sequence comes from Tetramorium parvispinum, assembly GCA_011638315.1. Lineage (NCBI taxonomy): Eukaryota > Metazoa > Arthropoda > Insecta > Hymenoptera > Formicidae > Tetramorium > Tetramorium parvispinum. The sequence continues at coordinate 6,764 of VBVR01001909.1, forward strand.
GATAAACCAGTCCTGAATCTTCTCTGTTTACTTACAGATTTCTACCGCTAATGTTGTCAATAAATCTCAGACAAAAATATCGTCATTCTTTATGAAAATTCCAAAAGTTGAGATAAACAGCGATAAAACATCAGATAAGATAGATACAAATGATAAGTTGTCAGATATAAACTCTTCATCTCAATCCTCGATTGAAAGAAAAAGGAAGGAAAGAGATAATTTTTCTGATGAAGAATCCTGTGTGAGCATTAAGAAGAAATGTAATGTAAATAAAGAGCCATTAAAAGAACATTGCACTGCAAAGACAGAAAATTTCGAGTCGCTTGAGGATTCAGTATTATCTGTATTGAAGGATTTAGACGATTCTTATATTAATTTTAAAGAAAATAATGACACATGCAAGGATGCAGTATTCCAGAAAGATAAGGAGGGAGATGCTACAATGAAAAGCGAGCAGAATGTAAATATTTTAGGAAATTCTGCCAGTATTAGAAATATAAATGTTTCAGATGTTCATAGTAACAATCATGTTCTTAAAGAGACGCAAGAACTAAATACTGCTGCTTTGAAATCGTCTCTGTCTACTGTGGAAACATCCAAGCATGAAAAAACTAAGTCGTATAATTTGAAGAGAGTGGAATCTTCCGAAGACTTTTCTGTGATGATGAATGGGGACGAGCTCGACGGTTTCTTCGATCAGGAGTGGCACGCGCAGATTGATTTCACTACCTTGCAGAGATGTAAGATAATTGATGTGAAGCATGAATCGAGAGTTATCGTTTTAACGGTGCAGCACTTGGAGTCTGAAATCATCGACACCGTTGCATGTTCAGGACTTTGGAAAGATACACAAATGAAGATTAACGATATTGTCACAATACAGGCGAAGAAGGATTTGCGGCAATGGGTGGTGGATAACAATAACGGTTTCCTCGTGACACAGCCTGACTTGCTAATATCGGGCACGACAATAACAGGTGGTTTATTTTGCAATAGGAGAGCAGTATTGACCGAGAAGTTCAGGAAGATAGAGTCATTACCAAATTTGAACGCCGATTATTCCGCGATGACCGTGGGATCTCTGGTACATCAGTGGCTGCAAAAGGTATTACGAGAAAATATCAGCACGCTGTCTGACGTGATCAAGCTGTTGGACGACATTCTACGATCGAAAGATACGTTAGATTATCTCTATGCGTCAGAATTGTCACTCGTGGACTGTCGGAAACGCATGATGGAATATGCCCTGAGAATTTTTGAGTTCATTCAGCATTACATTAAGGGTAACAAGCAGCAGCACATAAGCAGTCTAAAGGACAACTTTCAAGGGAGCATTTGTAGCATACAGGACATTGAGGAAAGTGTTTACATACCGAAGCTAGGCATCAAGGGACGGATAGATGTGACGGCAGAGGTGAATATCAATTCGAGGAGAAAGATCGTGCCTCTTGAGGTGAAAACTGGAAGGACTTCCTACTCCTTCGAGCACAAGGGCCAGGTTATTCTCTATCTCATGATGATGGGCTTCAGAGATCAGGATATCGATACCGGACTTCTATTATATCTAAAGGATAACGCTATGCAGGAAATTAAAAGCGGACATCACGAGAAGAGGGACTTGATATTGCTGCGCAATACCTTGGCGCACTATTTTGCTAAGCAACCCGATGATCTGTGGAACATGAACTCGGAATTGGACTTGAAGGCAATAGAATTGCCTGAGCCGATAAACCATCACAGTGCATGCAACAGATGTTCTTATCAGACTCTGTGCTGTGCGTATTTGGCGAGGGACCCGAACGCGAATTTGTCACCGTCGCATCCATTAACGGCGCTAATTAAAGAGTTGCGGGACGAGTTTGAGATTAGTCATTTGGATTACATTATGAAGTGGATCGCATTATTGCAATTAGAAGAAAGTTACGACAACAGTAATAGTAGTTTGAGCAGTATATGGACGACAAGTCCCGAGAAGAGGGAGGCGAAAGGGACGTGTATCTGCAACTTGAACGCTATCGGGAAGGTGATGGAGCAAGATGATAGATATCAGCATAAATTTACACGCGTCAATATTAAGGGAGAGACTATTAAGAACGGCGTATTCGGCGGTGCATTTGCCGACGATGATTATATTATTGTTAGTACGGATGCACGAGTTAATATAGCTGCCGGACATATAACGCATGTTTCGCATGACATTGTCACGGTCCTATTGGACAAAGATATTACGCGATTGTATGCACATTCAACGTTTCATATCGATAAGTATCCCTCTGTGGGTCTGTCCACGTTCAATTATGCGAACGTGGCCGGTCTGTTGAGCAACGATGAAACGATCGTCAAGCTTCGACGCATCATCATCGACAAAAAACCTGCTACGTTTATGGAAAAATTGCCACGTTCGGTAGTGTCGGCTAGCGCCAAAATAATAAGCGATCTAAATGAGAGTCAACAGAGAGCCGTGCTAAAGGCGGTGGCCGCTCACGATTATGTTCTAATAAGAGGCATGCCGGGCACAGGGAAAACGCAGACGCTGGTGGCTCTGATAGAGTTGCTGCAGGAGTTGGGTTCCAGCGTGCTGATCACCGCGCATACGCACAGCGCGGTGGACAACGTTCTTCTCAAATTGCTGGAACGGAACATCGACTTCTTGCGTCTGGGCTCGACAAAGCAGATTCATCCCCTGTTGACGTGTAAGAGCGTGGAATACGCGATCGCGAGTTGCGATTCGCCGGAGGAGCTCGAAACACTCTACAACAGCAAACAGATCGTCGGTGTGACCTGCTACGGCGCGTATCACGCGCTCCTTAGGAGACGCAGCTTCGACGTATGCGTGGTGGACGAGAGCGCGCAGATCATGCAGTCCGCGGTGCTGCGACCGCTATACAGCACGCGCAAGTTCGTCCTTGTCGGAGATCCGGATCAGCTGCCGCCCGTTATTAAAAGCAAAACCGCCGTGAAACTCGGCGCGGATGAATCCCTATTCGTCAGACTGGACAGCGACGACAACACCGTCAATCTGTGGAAACAGTACAGAATGAATGGGAGGATCATGAAGTTGGCCAACGATGCGACATATCGCGGCAAGTTGGTGTTGGGTAACAAGCAGGTGGAGAACGCGACATTGACCGGTACGAATGTGGAGCAAGTTCTCTCGTCCTGCGAAAGGTGGGTAAGAAACACGCTCTCCAGGAACTTGGATGATTCGGTGATGGTACTCAATACCGGTAGCACTTACAACTTGAACGTGGAGTCTGGGAATAGAGACGTTGTGACGGATCAAATGTACTCCAACATCTGGGAAGCCGCTATTACTTACCGTCTCGTCCAGGTACTCACTGAAGCGGGTGTATGCGCTAGAAATATAGGAATTATCGCACCTTATAATGCTCATATAAATTTATTAAGAAAGATTATTGATAAGGAAGTAGAAGTGAATACCGTGGACAAATACCAGGGACGTGACAAGGATGTTATACTATACTCGTGTACGAAGAGTGTCGAGTGCGATATGAAGAAGGAATTTGAGATATTGGACGATCAGCGACGTTTGACGGTAGCCATCACTCGCGCGAGGCATAAGCTGATCATAATCGCTGATAAAGTCACTTTGCTGAGATATACGCCGTTCAAAAATCTGTTTGACGTCATCGATGAGAGGAACGTGATAAATCTGCACGACGGCGAGGAAGATTTCAGCTGGAAAAGTCTTATTCGTAGAATTGACAATCGCGATAAAGAACTCCAAGACTAAACAGTTTAACGATTAAAAAGAGACTTATAAACCAATTGCATTTAATATCTTATAAAATAGCCTATAAAATAGCATCACGATCGCACAAAGTACAATTAAGACAAATATGCGATATAGAGATACAAGTATGTACGAGAATTTTGTACAAAAATATATTTATTTTCAACTTGTATATATGCATGTTTTTTTTTCCTTTTTATGTAAATAATTAGAAAATAATTCCGCATGTTGATTTAAAAATAAAATTTAATTTGAAAAAATCAGGTAATGATTTTTAAAACGAAATTGTAAATTTTTTAAATAAAAAAAAATTTCAAGACAATCTTTTAAAAAATAATCTACTAAAGTTATACTTATAAAATAGCAGAAATAACATCATTTCACGAGGAAATATTGAAAAAAAGAAAAATAAATAGACGATTACAAACTGGCACTTGTGCTTAAGTACATCAAGCATAAGTCCCTGTATTTCACGTTAGTCACATAATCACATTTCATGCGTACGTTCTTCGTACATCACATAAGTACAGAAAATCCGGTGATATCTTTGACGCTATATACATATGTACAAAGTAAAACAGTAAACATGAGCAGCTGTTCGAGCTCGCGCATTATCCTCTCGCGGCTCTATTTGTTAGATTCGTTGTAAGACGCTCTACCAGCCAGTTCTAGTAAGTAACGATCTGGATGGTCCAGCCAATCACTCGCGCTTAACTTGACGACCCTCTGCTTCTCCGCTTCTTTCACCTGCCACTTTTTAATCTCCAATTGCTTTTCTCTGCAAAAGAGTATTTCTCGTTACCACACTACGCCAACAAGCGGTTTCATTTTACAGTTTATAGAACCTTACCTTAGCTTCGTATCGCCACAACCCCAAACTTCCAAGCTGGCGATGCGATAAGGCGCGCCGGCGATAGACACGGAGTGGAATGATTCGTCGATACTGATAAGCGGCGAACGCGGATCGCTACCAAGCCGTAAGCCATGCGGATAGCCCCTGATATTCGTGTTCAGATATAATATTTTCGGACCTTTCTCCATGATTTTATAGGACGGAATCAGTTGAATGCCCATTGAATCTTCGTCGCCCCAATAGAGATGACTCTCTCGCCACTCGACGGCCGAGCACACGCAATACGTCGGACATTCCTCGTCCCTCTCTACACTAGCGGCTCTTATAATTAGCAGAGTGGGACCTCTGTAACCTAATACATGGTGAAGGAAGCGATTAGCCCCGGTCCCGTGCTCTCCGCTATTGTACAGTAACGTCCAATGCCTTGGACAAATACTGCCTGTTCTTCTGGCTATCAAAGCGTGAGTTATGTCCTTCGGTGAATCGTTGGTCTACACATACACACCACGCACATAGATACGCAGATCCAGTTATGTGTACAATACTAGGCTTATCGACAATAATAATTAATCTCTTTATACAAAATACTTTACAGGCAGGGCGTAATAGTATCGTATTCGATAGATTATTCGTATTGTCTACTCTGTGACAACGTACCTGGAGATAACAATGCGGTAGTGCACACGACAACAACCAGACATAACTTATCGGCAGCAAGTTCGCTTGAGGAAACTCTCGATCCGACTTTTCCAGTACGGGTGTAAGTATATCCACGAGGGGTTGCGGTTGCTCTTTCGATAAAAGCGCTTTACCATTGCGATAAGCAGTTGTCAACACGTGTACTACGTATCGTTGTAGGCCGTACACCAGGCGCGGGCAATGCTGTCCGATCCAATTGCTCACGTAACCAGTAGACAAGCTAGTCTTGCCGTGAAACTGCAAAATATTACAAGCTCTAATAATTGTATATCACATATTTGTATGAATTATACATTCAAAACATCAATTTAAATATCATGCTTATATATTCAGTAGTGAATGAATGAATTATGAGTTATATTGAAATATAACTCACAATTCAGTCATTCGCATAATATAATTAAATTCCAATTACATATTTATATTGTATTACATAAATAAATCAACTAACACATGAAACAACAACTGCATTTATTATCTGTTGCGAGTGAAGGCACAAACTGGTGCTGTTATTTTCCATCGCTAGCTGGTAGCAACACATCAATAACGATCGCAGCGTGTCAGGTGTAACGTTACCACCATTCTTTATATTGGAATACATCTTTATATAATTTTCCAATATAGCTTGGTCGTTCATTACTGATAAAAACTTCTCGGCTTGCTGCTTGAAAGCTGTTGTACTTATGTACGCAGTCGTGGCGTGGGCATTGTGGTGTAAGTAAGTGAAGAGTTTCTCGCTCAGTTCAGGATGAGTGGGAAATAAGTACTTTTCGAACACAGACTTGGTAATGCCATTAACGTGCTCCTCTTGGTGGGCGAGATGCGACAATATCTGCAAAAGATATATCTATATGTCAGTATCAATATTAGCACTAAATATATTGGAATTTATTTCAAGGGACATAGACTGCCTTTACATTTATGTTTGTGCAAAAAGAGCCATTAAACATTCTCTTAGAGAAAGAATATGTTTCGCAAGATGAATTTCTATACTTTTGTTATATAAAGAAGGTTACATATACATGTTTTCATTATCATATAAATAAAACTAGGCAGGTAATGATAGTACTTGATAACAGCTAGTCACGTACAAGATATATAGCTACTAATCTATGTACAGAAAGAATGATATAACAAAATATAGGAACTGCAGGAAGTTTTGGGATCTTAAGATAAAAATGGAACTTGAAGAACAATTTTTCAATTCTTTAATTTTTGTAATTCTATGTCTTAGATACCATTTTTTTCATAAAATAATCTCTGAATTATTCGTCACACTTTGTTCTTAATATTATCAAGCGTGTTTATAAAAAAATAAGTTATCTGATTAAATTGATCCCTACATTTACACCTTTAATAATCTCAGATTTTAAGAGTGAAGTTCAATTGGCAGAAAAAAATGATGTAAGACTTCTGAAGATTCAGAAAAATATTCATGATGAAAAACATTCAAAGTAATTGCGTGAAGAGCGTGAAATGATTTCTAAGAATGGCAGACAAAGGAAAATGATGAGGAAAATAATCTTAAAAAAGCCAGACAGCAAATAAGCTGTTTCTGCCATTTTCCCGAACAGCTGTAAAAATATTTGGCAATCGCCGCTGTACATCATCCACGATTCTTTTTAAAAATTTTCCAAGGTATCGAGCCGTACGTTCTGGCTATTAAGATTCAAGGGCAACTTTAAAAAATCATTTGAGCCCTTGTACCTTGGCCAAGCTTTCGATCGGGAAGAATTGCGTGTGAGTGTTAGGATGGTCCGGCTCGCTCTTGGAGACGACGGCGGCAGCGGCGGTGGCGGCGACGTTCGTGCCGTGATTCCCGTTACCGGCGCCCGCCGTGGTCGCGGATTCCACCTTCTTGTGCGACGCATTCCCAACGCGTGCCACTTGGTTGCCCATCCTGCACTTCACACCGCGGGGGAAGAGGGGGGAGACTACACTGAGACCAGCACCCACAGCACCGTCCGCATAACACCAGCAATAATAAACATGCACGGCACCATATGCATGCGACGGTCCCGACGGTCCACCCTCACACGATCATCGATGTTGTAAAAGCGAAGGATGTCAACGTGAGCAGCCCTCTAGCCTTCAAATGATAAAGTTGGCAGTATTGAAAATTCCCAATGTTAAGCCTCGTTTACAATGAGTGCTGATAAACGCCATTGGTCGGAATTTTACGGTTTCAGCCATGGAGGTAGGAATAACAGGAGAGAGCCTAAATGCGCGGGGGTGAAGCATGAGACGTGGGACGAAGGTTGACCGCTCAAGATGGCGACCATATTGGAAGGAGAAAGATAACCTCTTAAATTCAGAGGTTATCTTTCTCGCTATTATGCTGAAACCATGGAGGCAGGAATATCAGGAGGAAGCATAAGATACTTTTCTAGACGAGGGGGGTGGAAACAGAGACGTGGGACGACGACCATATTGATAGGAGAAAGATAATCTCTGAATTTTAGAGGTTATCTTTCTCCTATCGCCATCTTGGTGGGTCAATTTTCGTCCCACGTCTCCGGCTTCATACCCCAAAGCTTTCGCTCCCTCCTGTTAAGCCATATCCACACAAACTTGCATAAGTGCATAAACATATGCATAAGAGAATGGATTGGTCCATTTTCCTTATGCACAAGTTTATGAACCAATCAGTTTTCTTATGCATATGTTTATACGTTATGCAAGTTTATGTGGATATAGCTTTATTCTTACCTCCATGGGTTTTATAATATCGGTAGTTGTCAGGCAGACCAATCGTAAACATTCCTCAGAAGAATAGAATAGCTGTGATTGGCCGGTCTAAGAACTATCGAACAGCAACCGCGGCTGGGTATCGACCGGTATCGATATCGCAGTAGTCGATATCCCTACCCGGCGCGGAATCGATAGGTAGATCGCAGCGCCTTTCACGAGAGGACGACCATCGAGTTTCGCTTGGCCGTGCTGTAGAGCTGGCTGCGCTTTGTGCGCTTGATTTGTCAAGGGGCCGAGCGTAGCGCAGCGAGAGGTAGATCGGCTCGTCGTGCTGGATGCCGCAACATTAATACATTCTCGTCGGCGTGAAACGCCGATCCGACGAGTAACGACCCGGATACTCCGGTGACGGGGAAACGACGTCGACGACGACGACGACGACAAGAGGAGGACGGACGAGGAGAGGAACGACGACGACAACGACGGCGACGGGAAGAAGAGGAACGCGCGGCCGTCGGTCCCGTGTCGGCGATGTGGCGAGCGTCCTGGACCGCTGGGTGTCCGGCGGGGGTGCTTGCGCGTCCCGTGACGGCCGTGGCGAATCTCCGGATCGAGGGGTGAGGAAGTCGACGTAGGAGCAGCTTCGGGCCCGCTCAGGCGAGAGCTCGTGCGTGCGAGCGAGCGAGCGAGTGAGTGAGTGAGTGAGTGAGTTTCACGGGATCGCCATTTCCGAGCCACGCCGGAGCCGGGATACAACGACAACGATCGCCGCTCGTCGTCGTCGACGGTAGGTAGATAGTCCACCCTCTGCGATAGAGCTCGACAATGGCATCGCAGAATCAGGGCGCCGTCAACGTTACCTCGCCCGGCGTCACGTCGGCTACGACAACGATGACAACGACCACAGCAAACGGACCGCCGTCGACGTCGGCGCCGTCGCCGGGCGCTACCGTTCTGACTAGCGCGGCCACCATCTCGCCCGCGAAGGTGCAGACCCTCGCCTCTGGCGCTCAGCCGTCGCAGTCTCAGCTGCAATTGCAGCAGGCTAACAATATCGAACCACTGGACAAGAGCTCCTCCAATACTCTAAAGGTACAGTCTTTCTAGTGCGCATCCTCTTGGAGTCAAATGAGCTGCGAACATATGATAAACTGCAATAGTTGTATTTAACATAAGTTTGGGAATGTTTAACCGTTGCTTTGTGCATATTTGTAGCGTAATCCAAAGATGGAGCTGAGCAAAACCGATTTGCTGAAGTTACTGGGATACCTAGAAGGCGAACTCCAAGCAAGAGACATAGTGATAGCGGCATTAAAAGTAATCAGAATAATATAATTGTTCTTAAAAGATTATTTCTAAGAGCTTCTTATATACTTGTATAACTGCAGCAAATTTTTCAGCTTGGACAGAGTAACATGTTTGGAATTGTTAGATTAGAGGTACTTTCCAGCAACATATACAGAAGACACTGTGTAACTCAATGTATCATTTCGTTCTTGTTTGCTGAATGTTAAAGAGAGATGAAATGATTTACTGTGTTACACAGTATTGTTACTGGAAAGCACTCAATAACTATGAAACATACATAATGAGATTTAATATTCTTTCGTTTCAAAACTTATCTTACTGTATCATTTTTTTGAATGATATTAAAAAATAAAGAATTTATATATAAAATTAAATTTTTAAAAATTTTAAGAATATTTCTCCCAATAACATGTATGTTTATAACATGTTAATCTTTCCAAGCTCTTTAATTATTTTTTAACTTCCAGACTATGTCGCATAATGATCATTTGGCTCGTTATATAATTATCGTTTTTTTCTTTCAGTCAGAAAAAATGAAACATCTTCTAAGTTCCCGGTATCTTAGTAGTACTGCAGATCCACACGCGGCATTAGCTCGCGACGTTGCGATAGTAGGTGGTGTTATTGGTGTTGAAGGAAATCAAATTGATCAACAAGTCGCTAGTCTAGAAGCACTGGTGACACAACAAAGAAAGGCGCAATGTAGAATGACTAAAGTCCTTAGAGATGCTGAAATTAGGCACAGAGCGGTATGTATCTTATTTTTATCGTATTGTTACATATTGTAGTAACAATGCGATATACAACAATATTGCAATGTGTAATAGAGATTTGCGTATCGGTCTATTTCGCGATAGCGTAGGGCCCGGTGCGTACTGAATTAAGGAGGAGGAGGAGGAGGGGAATAGTCGTTAGAGAGCTTCCGAACAGGCATGACATGCCTCACGATTGTTAAGCATACAGATTATAATAAAGCTTATATTCAGCATTAGTTACGGCCGTACTATTTGCTTACTACAAATGTAAAATAATATTATTAGAAAGTAACATTGCTTTATTTTATAATTATTATTGTCTCATTATGAATATATTTAGGTAATTAAGGAATTGGAGGAAGAGAAGCGGAAACACGAACATGATACCGCTCAAGGTGACGATATCACCTACGGTCTTGAGAAAGAGCGAACAAGATTAAAGAAAGAATTAGAATTAGAGAAACAAGAAAAAAAGAGATTAGAAATGGAATTAAAGAAAGCCAGCGATCATCTTGAGGAAGAAAAGAATCGACAAAAGCAGATAGTACTGCTTCTTTTAGCGGAACGGAAAAAGATTATTATGAAATACATTGAGGAGAGGAAACGATCTGAGGATTTGGCTCAAATACTCAGCGAAGAGAAAGTGAGAATAGACTCGATGGCTGAGGGTCTCGAGGAAGAGAGTAAAAAGTCACTGCAGATGGAAGCGGAATTAGAGAAGCAATTAGCACAATTTGATATGGAGAGGCAGCAGTATCGGCAAGCTCTTGTAAAAGAGGAAAAGCGGGCGAAGGATTTCGAAACAGAATTGGAAAAATTACGAGTCGAGATGGACACATGGAAGGAGTCGCAGGCTCGCGGTCCTGCCAGGGGAGTTGGTGTAACTCCACCACCGCCACCCGCAAAACCAGCGAACTTGGTCGCCATGCCGACACTCAGGCCGGCTAGTGCTCCACAAACAAGTACGTTATTATAAAGTTATAAAAATAGAAATTACGCATATCAAAGAAAATCTTGTTAAATGGTATGAAAAATGAAAGAGCCTGTTTACAAGACACTTTATAAGATCACCATTTGATATTATAAAAAAAATCTCTTGTAATTTTTTATTTTTTTTACAGTGAAAGGGGCAGTCTTGGGTACAGGAACACCTATGGTTAGCAGTAAAGTTGTTCAACCTACTGCGACAGTGTCTAGTGTTCCTGTCAGTGGTCCAAGTAAGATTTTTCTAGATATCTCAATATATAACAAACAATATATACATATAAAATTCTAAGTTATTCTAGTTTAAATAGTAATAAATTATATTAAATTAAATATAAATTAAATTAAATATAAATATATCAAAATGTGTATTTTAAACCCTTATATTTAAATCTTTGATAAAATATAAATTATATATATTTTATTTATATATATAATTTAGTCAGTTTCAAATTGAATTGCATAACGATTTTAAATGATGAACATAATAATTTTTTTTCTTTAGCGACTGGGATTGCTAGGTCTGTAACACCTGGACAGGCACTTCGCGGAGTCGCATATACGCCTAATTTAACATCTGTGGGTGGAGAAACTGCAGCTCCTTCAGATACGCAGGTAACCTATCCACATTTCCCTACACACTCGACGTTAATCTAAATATTATATAGAGCCTATTTATACACAACAGATATTTTTATATTTGTCGTTAAGAAATACTTGCACTTTGCTCGTATTTTCTTGAAAGAAAGGGAAGATGAAAGATGATAATTTATAAACAATTTATCATCATAACAATAGGAAAATTTAGTTGAAAGTAGAAATCTGCTAATTTAGTCAGTATTGTGTTTTGTGCAAAAAAATTAGTTTTAATTCGATATAATATATCGATAGATAAATTTGTGTATCACATAGATGTTATTTAATGATAGATTTTGAAGAGAAAAAAAAATCATTGAATTTACACATTATAACTTATAAAGACGGATAAAATATTTGTTTTTTAAAATGATATAAGACTTTATTAAAAAGGCTAATTAATAAAGTAAGTAGGCTCTTTATAATTCAAGAAACATATAAAATTTTATGAAAATAATTCTCTGTGTGCATAGTGTACCATTGATAAAAATATTACATCTTACTTGATTAATGAAGGAATTTTGAAACATTTATATCTTTGAAATGTAAATAGTTGAAATATGTATGTTGCACTTTCAATCATTCTTTTTTTTTTCAATTCAAGATTTATTTTTTAATTTATAGCATTGCAATTAAATATGTGGGAGAATCATATTTATAAAAAATTATTTAGTGAATTATATATATATATATATATATTACACAAATATTACATCATTTCATAGCTTTATTTTAGTAAAAATAATGACATTTATTATTACTGATTTTACACGAGCATTTTATAAGCTTTTATCTAGTCTTTTTATTTTATTCTTTCTTTATTTTTATAGATTATAAATATTTTGCTCTTTGATCATGTATTTATTGCAACTATATAGTTATTACAATTAATATGTATTTTTTTATTTAAAAAAGATGTTATATGTATTTATTAATTTTTCTGCTAAAGATACGTATACATTTTAGTAACCAATTCGTTACGTTCCTTTACAAATAGCATTTGATTAAAAAATAAAAACAAAATATTTCTGTATTGTTAAATCATATAACAATGCAGAAATATTCATATAGAATAATATTAGAGATAGTACATATTAAATGAAATAAATTAAACTAAATTAGAAAAGTGAGTTTCGCTTGTTTCAAATAATATAATTTTTGAATTCTACGTAATTTTATGTTTGATACACAAAATTTTTGTCGCATTAGTCAGAATACATTCTCACTACTTCTATCGCTCATATCAGATGGTGCAGTAAAGTTTAAGAACCGTTGCCTCACAACATTTTACAAATAAGATCGCTATAAATATCCGCAAAGTTATTTTAAGCAAGTTTGTTTTATATTATACATGTATATACTTTTACATACACGTTCACAATTTATTTAAAAAATTAACAGTTAGCACACGCAATTTATTATACACTTCCATGTATACCGATCTTATAAGTTAGCACATCCGATACCTAAAGTTATATTTTATTATGATACTTTTATTTTGTGTACATAAGATTATTATTATTTCACATGTGTACATCGACCGATTCCTACAATTAAAAAAAAAATTGTATGCAACTCATTTCTGAGCTTTATTTACAAACTGCCCCAGCTTGACTTCCTATCGCAATAGCGTAATCGCTACTACTAAATTGTACGGTCTTACGGTCTTACGAACTTTGACGTACTCTACTATTTAGTTTGGTTTGCAGCATAACAACAAGTAGATGAATACTTGGCCAAATCGAACTTGTTCGCCACATCCCGGCACAATTTGCAGATTGAAATACTTATTAGAAATGTAGTCTGTCTATATCTCGTATATTTTCTCTGAAGCTCTGTCACGCATATTAAGTTTTACTAATATATTCTTTGATTGTATAACTTAAACCACGTCTGAAATGTCTTATTCTCTGATGATTTGCGAGTATGCTAGAAAAAGGTGTTCCTGTACGTTGGCAATTATCTATTAACAGCACAATTCGATAATATATGCAGAATTTAATTTCAGCATCTCGAGAGCCTCGACCTGAGTTGTGATCGTTTGCTGCTTAAATAACGGTGTTTTCTCTCTCCTCCTTTTCGATCTTGAATTTTTTCGTAGCTATCGTCCCTATTTTCACCGAGTCTGTCTGTCTCTGTTTCTCTCTCTCTCTCTCTGCTTTGGATTAGTTCTTTGGTATGGTTCTTTTTTCCTCCGCCACCCCCTTGCAGAGAATAACGTTTTTTAACGGTGTGCTCGTTCTTGTCCGGCGGCGGAGCGTGTCCGCAACTGAAAGCGACCGTCTCCGCAGCTCGATTCTCTGAAATCGGTCATGGTTGTATGTTCATTCCTCAGGCCGTAGACAAGCGACAGCCGGTTGTACCTGCGCCCGTTAGTACCGCGGCCGCCGCCGCGGCTAAGCTTATCACGTCGTCGCAAGCCGCCGTCGCCGCTGCGGGGAAGCTCGGCTTTCACGTCGGCCAGTCTTCAAGTCCTGCCGCCAGCCCCGCTGTCCAAGCATCCGCTGCCGCCGGTAGTGCTGGTGGTGGCGGTGGTGCTCTGCCCGCGAAAAAGCTGCCGATCTCGCGCGGCGTGCCGCCCCCGGTACCACCGAATAAGCCAGTGGTACCGCCGAAAAAAGAGGCGGCCGCTTACCTCCGGAGACCGGAACTGCAGTCTCAGAACGCACCGCAGCAGGATACCGTTAAGTACGGTAAACAGGCGGCCCCGTCGCACGGTGCGGCGAGCACAGCGGCGAGCGGAACCGCTCCTCCCATGCAGGCGCAGCAACAGCCGCTTCCGGCGGGCACCACCCAAGCTGCTGCTGCTGCTGCCGACGAAGAGGTCAGTAATAAAATGGCGGAGTCGAGGTAGATTAGCGGAATGATCGTCATATTCTCGTATTAGGATAAAAAAATGCACCCGCTAAAAGATGCACTCTCCAACAAATGCATAATAGATCAATGTAAATACGTACACACATACACATATATATATATAAATATATACATACGCAATACGCAATATGTGTTCAATATACAGAGCATCGTGTGAATGTGATTTCAGACAAAGCCGCGTTGATTTAGCGCTGAAAAAGAGAAAGAGAGAGAAAAAGAATAAAAGCGTATATACACTGCGATACGTAATAGAAAAGAAAAACGTGGGACGCTACGTCGTAAAGCCTGGAATCTGTACTGGATCTGCACGGTGCTAGAGATTCCGCACCGAGATTGGCAGGAGGCCATTTCTGAGATTACCAGGGATGAGAGAAACGAAAGGAGAGGCGCTTTGTACATTCGATAGACTTTCGATAGACTGTCCTTTAAGGACGGTAGTGCGTGTTGTATACATTATGACATTAGATCTCATCATGACCGGCGGCGTCCGATGAAAGGATTCAGAATTCTATTCGCAACGGAATGGCATTCATGCTTGTAACCGAAACATCCGCGAAAACTAGAGATATTTCTCAGATATGTAAGATAGCCGCTGTAGGTTCCTAGCTCATTCTGTACGGACATTGATTATCATTGATGAACACGAGTCATTCTAGGCAAGTACTGAGGCGTTAATACGACGCGGAGATTAATGGTCTGCAAAAGTTTAAGGGCTCGACGTATAATATCAACTCTTAATTAGATTTCCGTTTCCTACTTGAGGAACGATAACGCAAAACGAGTTGAATCCACCTCTTGCAAAATCTTATTGGCTTTGTAAAAAAATTTTTTTGGTATACATATTTTTATATATTTATAAATTTATATATATACATATATGAATATATATTCCGCAATCTCTAGATATTTTTTCCTCTACCTTTCACTATTATATGTACTAGATAGTACATAAAGTAACATCACAAATCTCAAGAATATCTCTTTAAGGCAGACTTCGATATGTGGCGTTTTGCAAGTTTATCACGAGTTTGTCTGATTGGATTCAATCTGTTTCGCATGATCGTTCTGCATTTATACATATATCACGGGTAGAACTATAATCTTCAAAAGAGGATACTACTAAAGTATTAAATGAATTCAGTTAACTAAACCAGATTGTCGAGTGCAATTTAGAATGGAAAACTAGAAACTCTATCACGTGCTATAATCACTGCCTTGTCTCACATAATCGCGTATACAAGCTACAAGCTTAGAGCTATCTGAAAGAAACTATTCTACACATTGCCAAAGAATAGGCGTCACTGTTTTTTCAAGGCACAGTTGATTTTGTCATTGGGACTTAAGAAAACGTCTGAGAAAATGGAGATAGAAGAAGAAGAAGATCAGTGTTTTCTACTCAATCCTTTAAAACCCTTGATATAAAGAAAAAGATGGTTATACATTTGTATATTCTAATGTCTTCTTTTTTCATATAACGATTCATTCGTATCTCAGGTAAAAACGCTGTGTTGCGCTAAAATGTACGATGAATAGATGGATCGTAGAGATATTAATTTCCTCTTCGTAGTTTTTTTACTATCGTTAATTTAGCACGATATTTGAAATCTATTACTTAAATCACGAAGAAATCATGCTAGAAATTTGCATTTATTGAGCGAACTGAACAAATGATCAAGATTTGACAAATCACACAATTGATCGTGTTACCGAACACACGTTAATCCTTGCAACGTCTTAAATAGCTTTCGTCTTTCAGATTATGTTATATTATTAATGTAAAATCAATGTCCATCTGCGATAGAAGAATGTATATAGCTCTATGATTTTAGGATTCTTAGGTGGCGTATCCCTAATTATACGAGGTACGGTATGATCTCTGAAATTACTAATAATACTCCTGGCATTGTAAAGTCTTCCAGTTTTACGTTACGTACGTTTGTAGAATTTAAGTTCAGATTTAGTCACGTCCGACGATGATCCGATAATAATGTATTAATTGATTGAATGATACCCTCGCTATATGTAAGGACTGAGTCATCCTTTCGATCGTCATTGCGAACACAAGCGGACAAGTAGCAGGAACTGGGACCAGGACCAAGGGAATTAACATGCAGCTTGCAACACGCTGAGAAGAACATGCTCGCAATAATAGCAACAGCAAGAACAAAAGTAACCGCAACAATAAATAGTGAACTTTAAATAACGATAACAATAATAAGATTAACAATATATCGCTAATGAGATTACGTTGATTATTGACGATATTTGACGATACTAGTGGTAATAACTGATAATATAATATTAATAGAGGGAGAAAGAGCAACACAGGACGGTAACAAATGTGTAATTTTAGTAGCATTTAGCAGCAGAAGCGACAGTAACAATAGTAGTTTAGTAATTAATAGTAGAGAGTAGCGCGTAATGATTACAATAATAATAATCGATGTGCTTCTCGAAATAAGGGAGAGAAATCATCAACAAAAAAAAATTATTAATAAAAAGACGGAGATCTCATCGCGCGTTGTGCATACTCACTATCTCTAAGTCAAAATAATCTAACAGAGAGATTCGTCCGAGCTAACTGGATGTACATTCAAGAGTTTTATTCTCCGATAGTGGTTCTCGATAGCAAAACACTGTTCAGAGTTAGGACCGATAATGGCTTTTAATGCCTAGGATCTATTCGAAACTATCATCCTCCAAGAGGGCAATTCTTGATATATATCTGTATGCTATAGATATAAAAATTTATACATATATATAAAAAAAAATATATATATATATATCGAAAATAGCAAAGAAATGTTCAGTAAAACTCTTAATGAACATCTGTTTTCAAGGCCGCTGTGTTCTCACGTATCACTCATCGCACAAAGTTTTCGTTTTTCGTGTCCGTGTGACTACTAGATAGCTTAATTAGTAATTAACATGAGAAAGATCTGATCAATACTCTCAAGCGAACTATCGAAAATTATTCCGTACGTTATTTGGCAGTATTTCTTTGACTATTTTATGATTTTGAACAACAGAAATTGCTATATAAAATATCGTATGTAAAAAAACGGATCCTTTGGTGTTAATTTTATACAAACGCGTATATATAACACTCGTATAAATACACAAACGTAGCTCTACAAAAAACGAATAATAATACTTTGTATACTTGACAGATAATCAGTGTACATAGATCATCGATATGTACGTAAAGGCGTAAGTTAGTCATAAAAAAAATAGAAACGTTGATGGGAGACAATGAGTCATACGAAATCATGTCTTGTTAATTTTATCGAATATATGATGTATATACGTGTATAAGGTATAGTATAGTCGCCTGTTAGAGACGAGCGAGTTAAAGTTTTAAGGGAAACAATCGTTTTGTTAATACTGAAAAATGTAAAAGCGGATGTGTACTGAGTATTTAGACGAGCGTCGGACAATTTTGAGATTGTCAGGATACTATATTCTGTAAAATTTACTCATATTTAATGCTAGCAAGCCGTCAGTCCACAATCTTTATTGGCATTTCCCATTAATTGTACTCGTTTCCGATTGCATATATTAATGGTATATTTAATAACTGCATTAATGATAAACTCTCCTGACAATGCAATTCATTTCACACGTATTACAAATTGTACCGATGTTAAGGATTAACTTTCTCCGTCTGTCTGTGTTTGCTAGAACCGGAAATTAATTTCTAAATTTCTCAACGAAGCTATGTACGAACGCGTTTACATATTAAAAAAAAAGGATATATACTGTAAATGTTGAATTAAAATCTGAAATTTGAATTTCTCATGATACTGTAGATTTCGAATTCTCGTGGTGTTGTTGTGTGAGTAGGAGTATTATCATCGGATGACTGTCCTTGTAGGAAAGACTTTACCGTTTAAGTGATAGCGAGATATTAGAAGAGAGAGATAAACTTTTATATACATGCGAGATGTTCTCGCAAACGCCATTATATGCATATTATGTGTATTCAATCAAAGCGACCCTTTCCATTCGCATCCCATGGGATTGCGTGTGTTTGTTAGCGGCAGTTGTGCTAATAGAGTAATAAAGTAAAAGACATTAGCCGCGAAATCAGCGGCTATGAGCGAAATAGGATCGAAAATCGGAGTAAAAATCGAATCGTGATTAATTGTCATACAAGCCAGTAGTTGATTCGGCGAATGTACGAAGGTTGCGAATAATTATTCGTCTTGATTCTCACAGAGAATAAGTCTAACAACAATTTTTGTTCTATATTAAAATATTGTTAGGATTCTATTGAATCGTTTTTTGACATTTCCTCAATTTTCGATAATTGATAAAAGAATTAAATATCTATGATAATTAAGTATCTTAGCGACAGGTTTCGAGTTGGAACCACGTTAAGTGAAAAGCAATAACTATTGGCTCGTATTGAAATTTACTATTATTGCTAGCGTGCAATTGCTACCGAAATCACGTTGAAGAACGTATTTCAAATACGCCTTATCGTTGCTTGTCTTTTACCTTAGTACGACAAAGCGCGAGAAACCTCACCCATGTCAAAGTACCGGATCAAAATAATTGTACTTACGAGTGCGAACACGAGACAAATTATTTTATAAATGTTATATTATTAACTATATTCTTTCTCTCTCTCTCTCTCTCTCTCTCTCTTTCTCTTTCTCTTTCTCCAGATCTCTCTCGTAATAGATAGACCATTGTTCTCGAACGAGGTTGACCGAGAGAGTACCTTGTATTATTAATTGACTAATAATTAAAGCGTGTCTCGTGTGGCTCGATAGGCCGCGCTGAGGCCTTCCTCGAGATTGTAAATAATATAATTATTTAATATCGCTTATATATACAGGGTGTCAGAAACGAAATGACCCACACGAAAGTTGGTGGTAGAGCGGGTCAAACCGAGAAGAAAAGTCATGTACCATTTTATAAAATTCGCAATAGTTATCGAGTAATTAATTGTTAAAAATCGGAAGAAGGGATAGAGAGCGCGGTACGGGAGACGTGGGCGGGGGCTCGCTGCTCCTGCTGCAATTGTCGCTCTCACGTCTCGCGCACCGCGCTGTCTATCCCTTCTTC
>VBVR01001910.1:0-26392 GCA_011638315.1 Tetramorium parvispinum
ATACTAAATATATCAGCTTCAAATTTATTCATAAAATATAATATACTTGTATGAAACTAGTTTTTAAATTTATCTCAACGAAATTAAAATTTGAAACTCAATGAAAGTGTGCAATGAGTATTAAGTTTCTTTCTGGTTACAATTCCTTTCAAGTATGCTTTAGCAATGGATTCTCTTCGTTTTTATGTATATTTGAAATATTTACAAATTTCATCTATCTACGCTTATATTAGATAGAGGAAACAAGGAATAAATATAAATGTGCACTATTTTGTATCTTTTTTGTCTTTGACATATTTAACGCGTCATAATTAATTATAATTATACGACAATACACGCTGTAATTTGTAATACATTATTTTTTTTGAGCTTGTATTATAGAGCAATCGCATTATAAGGTCATAAATGTAATAAATCTCTCAAAAATGAAATTTTTATATATTTCTATAAATATATTCCTAAACTTCCTGCGTATCAGAAAATAATTCCAAACTTTTTTAAATAATGAAATATGTAATTTAGTACTATCATAATTCAATTGTTAATACAAGTCATAAAGTAACGATACATACATATTTTTTAGTAAAATTAAAATCTATATTAGATGATTATTAAATAGTAAATAACAAATATACATACATATAAATACAAAAATAACATTGAATCAGAGCTAAACATATAAGGAATGATGAAGTTACTTTCCAAAGAATATTGGACAATTTGCTATTAACAAGATATTATGACCTGTATAACAATTAACAATTGGAACAACATTTTATAATCTTCCGTGCAACATTGTTAAAAAGCACTGTAATATAAATATATGTACTAGTGCAAAATCATATTTAAATTTGTGTACCTAAAACGATAACGCAACATATCATATATATATTTCGATACATTTTCTTGATCATTGTATGCTTTTATACATATACATTTTACTTACCTACAGTCCATCATCTTTTTCCATATGACACTGACTTGAGAAATAGAGCATAAGGGAATTTATTTTCCATTTAGGAAAAAATTAATAAGCATGAAAACACTTATGTTGAACCTGTTGCAATCGGTTCTGTAAGAAGAAAATATGAGATAAGAAGAATATGTTAACAGTTACACAAATGCATACTTAATTTACTATGAAAAGTTTACCAGGATGAGACGACATTCCTTCTCGCGCAGAATCACCTTTAGGTAAGACTTTCTTATGAGCATCTTTATGTCCATGACAATGTTCGCATTCATCATCACTATCTTCAGAACTACTTTCACCAAAAGTTTTTGTTTTTTCATAAATACAACAACCTATGAATAAAATATCGTATAATTAACTCTTTCTGTCAAATAAAAAATCTTAAAAGCGTGTATAGAAATACTTACATTTTGATTTCTTTTTATTTAAATTTTCATTGTCTACAGTTCCCTGAGTCCATTGAACCTTTTTATTTGATTTCGGTTTTCGTAGACGTAATCGTACAGTAGGTACATCCTATAAATATAAAAAAATTGAAAGTTTTAATAAAATTAATGACATTTTAAATTATAAATAGTGATTATAAAAAAGATTTATTAGAATAAACATAATAAAAAATTGTGCTACTATAAAAATAAAAAGACACAAATTAAATTTACAAGTTTTTATTCATTATAGTTTATTGCAAGCAATATATCTTTGATTTTAAATATATGTTACAATATATACATACATATGGTATAATACAAATCTTATCACTTATATACATATGATAAAATATATATCTTGATACACTAATCTTCTATATACATACGTTATTATTAAAATTACGTCCTAAAAACTTTGTCGTATAAAATTTGATTAATATATAAAACTAATATATAAAAGTAAACTACTTTCTTAAAGCGTTAGAAAAGATTGTTGAATAAAGCTTTATCAAATAAAATTGAGATTTCTTATTTGTATCTGTTGTATAAAACATATAGTTAGAAAGGAATCCATGCTCATTATCGTACGATTTTTTGTGCTATTAAATTTTCTATTTTATCATCAGAATAGTTTAATATATTTCTTAAAACTTCTAATGTATGTTGTCCTAATATCGGTGGTGGTGATCGCACTATATTGGTAGCATAGCTATATGTAACAGGTGGCCCAACAAGTTTCACTTTGCCCGTAATTGGATGATCTACTTCTTGAACTAACTTTATGTGCTTCACATGCGGATCGTCGAATACCTGAAAATTGCACGAGCAAAATTCAAGAAATTTATTACACAAATTTATTAATAATGCATCGAGATCAGTTCAGATTGATTAATTCACCTCTCTTATAGTATTTACTGCTCCATAAGGAAATGAAGCGCCTTCAAATATTGCGGACCATTCCTGATTTGTCTTTCTTTTAAATATATCTCTAAGAGTTTTAAGCAGCTCCTTCCTGTTTTTAACTCTAGCTATATTATTCTTAAACTTATCATCAGTGGCGAGTTCCGGCATGTGTAATCTTTTGACCAATTCGAGAAATTGCCCGTCGCTTCCTGCTCCGATTGTCATGTATCCATCTTTCGTGGGAAAGGCTTCGTAAGGAACTATGCTCTCGTGTTCAGATCCCCATCTCGTCCCCTCCTTATTCCCATTCAAGTAATTCGACGCAATGTTTATCAGACTTGCGATCTGAGTCGACAAGAGATTGCACTGTATCCACTGGCCTCTGTCGGTCTTGGATCTCTGCAGTAAAGCTGCCATAATCGCTCCGTGAGCATACAGACCTGTCGCCAGATCGGTCATCGCTACGCCAACCTTGCACGGCGGTCCATCCTTGGGCCCGGTGATGTGCAGGAGGCCGCCCAAGGAAGCGGCAACGACATCGTAACCGGGCCTGCTCGCGTACGGTCCGTGAAATCCGTAGCCGGTCAACGAGCAATATACGAGACGCGGTGCCACCTTGGCCAGATCTTCGTACCCCAGGCCCATGCCGCTGAGCTTTCCCGGCACGTAATTCTCCACCAGGACGTCACACACCTGCGCCAGCTCGTAAATGACATCTTTACCCTTCTTCAGATCGACGCAGATGCTCTTTTTGTTCCTGTTGACGCTCATGAAGTAGGTCGACTCCTGGGTTCCCTGGAAGAACGGCGGGCCCCATTTGCGCGACTCGTCCCCGCCGTTAGGTCGTTCGACCTTCAGGATCTCCGCCCCGAGATCACCCAGGATCATCGTGCAGTAAGGTCCGGCCACGATCCGTGTCAGGTCCAGAACTCGTATCCCGTTCAGCGGCGAGCGACTATCCTCGACAGCTGTGCATAATTCACGTCCGCACTGTCCCTTCGGATTACGTGTCCTCGAGAGAAATCTCTCGTTCGTTGCGCGGTTTCGCACACAAGTCGCGAGTACTCCACGCATCATATCGAAACTTTTAAAAACGAGGCTGGGGACTGTTACGTGCATAACGTATCAAAACCAAATAGAGACACGGTCTCTTCTTGACTTTTATTTGGAGGATAATATATCTGACAAATTATGTGCTGAGTCAAAGTTTATTCGTGAGTTACAGATAAGAATTCAACAACTTGAGCTCAAGATCTTCATTAAATAATAAACAATAAAACTGTGACATCTAATACCAAAAGTGATTGGTGCGAATTTCAAAAGAAGGAATCTGGAATTATTAGAACAGAATTATTAGTAAAAAAAACAGGATAACAAAGATAAGAGCAATTTAAAGATATTCAGTCACAGCCAATAGGCGTTGGCATCTGGATTCTTTTATTTAAAACGCCAAAAATTACAAGATAGAGATTTAACGGTACACATTAGACATCGCTGGCCGAGAAACTGTTTAAGAGAATTTAAGAGAAAAAGATTTTGAAAAAAAGCTTCAAGAATATTACAAGTGTTTAAATTCAAAATAACAATCGCGACACGCAACAAAACGCGTAACCTCGTTGTAGTTACCGATATGACGCAGCGGTTTCTCCGAAAAAAAGATTGCGGGCGGTGCGAGTCGCGCGACAAGGCCGCGATAAATGTGAGTGACAAAATTTATGCGTGCACCACTCGCTGCCGACGATCTCGCCGCCTTTCAACCCTCCCTCCGAATCGGAGGCTCCGATAAACCTTCGTCGCGTCGACGGCACGAAAGCGCCTCGTGACATCTCGCGACGTTCCGTGCGTCCCACGGCGGAATATTGCGTACCTGCGATCCGGAGTCGGTGACGTCCGCCTCAGAGATTGTTTCCGTCTGCGTCTGCGAAGCCGCCTGCTCCGACATCGTTCTCTCCATGTGTCGCGGTTGACGCGCGATATCTCCGGGCGCGAGGACACGCACGATATCGCCGCATCAAACGTAACCTACGCGTAACCCTGCTCCAGTGCCCTCCCTCTTGCCGCAGTGCTGCCAAATTGGCAGTGTCAGATTTTTTTTTCTTTTATTGTTACAGATGGGATACGGATCTAATTTTTTTTCCGCTCTTTTTTCGATAAAGTGCGGTTTAGATGTCAAAATTCGGAAAAATATTAGAAATTTCGAGTAAAATGTTTTATATAAATTTTCAACATAAATCATATTATGTACTACAGTGAACATAATAAATTCAAAGTGATTTTTGCTTAATACTAAATATTCTTATGCTTTTTGATAGTAATTAATATTGTCAATTTTTTAAACAATTTAATAAATTATTTTGATCGCATTTTTACGTGTCTTTAAGAAAATGGAGAAAAATGATTTCTGTTTTGGGGAAATGTAAAAAGAATATATAAAAAAAACATGTTAGATTATGTAGCTATAAATATATTCATTTCAAGAACGTCATGTAGTAAATGACAGATGTTACATTCTTCAGTTGTTAATTCAATCCCATGGTGTTGATGGATAAATCATAGTAATTCGTCGGTGAATTGCTTGAACTAAATTCCTACATTATATTTAATCCAGCTAAAACAAAAAAAAGACATGTTTAGATCTCTCAAGTTTACATAGAAATATAGAGAAATAAAGTTATTACCTTCTTGAAACCAATATCAGCTGCATATTCCCTGAAGCACTGTCGGCAAATGTTTAAGCCGTATTTGCGAATAAGCCCATGTCTGTTTGCACAGGCGCGGCTGTAACACAATTAATTTCATTCAAATATTGCACAATACATACATTTGCAACCTATATATGCAATACCCATACATAAATATCAACTTGACTTGAAGTTAAGAGACTCATTTATCTGTAATTATTTTATTTTCTGCATTAAACAAGTTTTGAAACCAAAGAAAAAAAAACAATTTTAATTTAACTAAAAGTGCAAAGGATAATAGATTATATAGCGCCCATTTATTGTATTAAACTGTAACTATAGCCATTTAAATTATTCTTTTGGTATCACTCCACTCAACGACATGCATTTTTGAGGTTAGGTTGCATGTATGTACAGATACATAGCTCGAATAGATGATAATAATAATTAATAACAATACAAATATACAACTCTTTCGAATTTTAATTATCATATCACTTAATTATCATTTTTGCTTTAAATCGAGCTCTTATGATTAATAATGTGCGGCGACGTTCGTAATGACGCCATGCGATCACCCAATAAAGTCGATCGCTTTTAGTCCGTGTATTAGCGAAAATAATTGCTAATGAAAACTAGCGAGGACAAAAAGAGCGTTATACTAACCAGGACCTAGATCCTTGACCGTATTTTCGTGGATGCGAGTACCAAATATTTTGGAAACCCATGTTGTACGTTTATTACGTTTCTCCTGCAACGAGACCACGAACGTGAAAGACAGGAAATGAGCGATGAACAGTGAACACAAGAATCGGCGGAAAGCGAACTCCACACTCCACCATGCGGCAACTTCTAGAAGTCTAACCTGACCTAACTGATCATGTGACCACGGCTGTTTTCGCGACGTGAATCAAATGATCCAGAGAAAAGATTTTGCGCTGATCGGCAAATCTGAATATACTGCGATTTTATAATTATAAATATTCTATATATAAACTTGATGATTATATTTTAGCTTAAAAAAATTACAAAAATCATGATCATAAAATATAAGAAATCAAATGCAATTGATATGATTTTAAGAATTTTAATTTTCAATAAATATGAAAATCATATGTAAAAATATAATTATATAAATTATCAGTAGATCAAAATTTATGTTTGCGTAAATAGACGTTAAAATCAATTATATATATATATATTTAAAACGTGATATGATTATATTATACATTTTATAATGTATCATTAAATCATTTTAATAATTAAAAGCAATGTCTAAAAATATATTAGATTAAGCCAATACATGATTAAAATTAAATACATTTAAAATTATTTTTATGATTATACATATCATGTATTATTTGAGACGTTACTCTTTATATTATTTTATGATTAGCATTACTTTTATTATAGAATGCCATAAGTTTTTTATTACTATATTATAAAACTTTCATTTAGTTCTAACAACAATTTTGTGTCTTGAGAAGATTGTACCTCCTTACCTGTAAAGAGAAACCGGTTTCAATGGCTCTCCCACGTGGAAGGCGGTTGGCGAAGCGGGGATAAGTTACAACGGTACATACTTTCACATGATGTCCATTTCATTGTTCAAAAGGAAACTCGCTGCGGACCGAACGGAGTGAATTAATTCTAGTCCCGCTTAAATCAAAATATTATGTCAGACGAAACGAAACATGAAAAAGAACAGGACAAAAAGGTAAAATATCAAAATGATTTAGAAATTTCTGTTACTTATTTCTGTTACTACATAATAACGATTTAATATTTAGGTCAATGCTATAAAACAGTAATTAAACGTTTAAATCAATTCTTTTTTTCCCCAGAACAATTAAACATTTACTAAAATTATTTCATTTTTTTCTCCTTTTATCTTCAATTAAATTTAAGAAAGTTCTAATTGAAAATTCGAACAATACTGTTACAGAGAACACAATGTGCCATGAAAAGAAAAATCATGAATCTGAAGGTGAAGACAACGCTGAAGATTATTTTATCTTCTATAGTGGGCCCTCTGATCCTTTATGGCATATTTCTCGTATATCTGCGTTATCAAACGTACTGCGTGAGGCATCAGATCGAGAGACCAATAATAATAAACGAGGCTCGACCAAAATTCTGGGTCTACGCCAAGAGCAACGATACCGGTTATTTGAAGCATGTCTACGCGGTGCTCCAACGACTCGGCTTCCAGGAGGGCAACAACGAATCCGACTGGGATTTATTGTGGGCCCACGATTATCCATTTCGTGTGCTATCCACGAGTTTGCGTAAGTTGCAACAGCATCAACGAGTCAATCACTTCCCTGGCTGCGGCTACGTCACAAATAAGGTGGACCTGTCGACGTCGCGCGGCCGGTACATCCCAGCAGCATTTAAAATGCCCGAGGATCGGGAAGCCTTCCTCAATTACGCCAAGTTGAATCCCGCGAAGCGGTTCGTGCAGAAGTTAAATGATCACCGGGGCATTCGCATTTGCAGCAGCTCCGACGCAAACTTCACTGCTGGTACGTTTATCCAGGAGTTCATCGAGCGGCCGTTTCTTGTGGACGGCTACAAGTTCGACGTAGGCGTGTACACCGTCATCACGTCCGTGGATCCGCTGAGGGTGTACATTTACAAGGCTGACGTGCTATTCCGTTTTTGCCCGGTCGAGTATTACCCGTTCGACCCGAAGATTCTGGATAAATATGTGGTCGGCGATGATTATCTACCGATTTGGAACGTGCCATCCTTGAAGAGATATTATACTGAACTCGGATACTCGATGAAGGACTCGTTCGATGCGTATGTCAGGGAACAGAGAAAAAATCCAGCGGAAATGTGGGACCGGGTGTACGACGCCATTCGGGAGGTCGCTCTGATAAAGGAGGCGCAGATCAGAGAAGTCTCCAAACGTTTTGGCAATGGCAGAAATTTCTTCGAGCTTGTGAGATTCGACTTGGCTCTCGACGAAGACCTGAATGTCTATATGATGGAGGCGAATATGTCGCCGAATTTGTCCTCTGCGCATTATCCTCCGAATCAGTTACTTTATGAGCAGGTCATCTTTAATACACTCGCGTTAGTCGGTATCGCCAAGAGGACCAGAAAAGAATCCTTGAAAATAAGGTAAGCATAAACATATCAAGATTTTTAAAAGTATAAACATTTCTAAATATAGTAAATTATTTATATAGAAAAGATATTTAAATTAAATTGATGTATCAACGTTAGAGATAAAAAGGAAGAAGAGATGGAAATAGCGAACAAGAATATCGTGGTGTTGCCAGAACTTTGTAAAAAATGCGACAACGACTGCTTTCGCATAGAGTGCCAATTGTGTCGACCGTGCTTCACATTGGAAACGAAGCTCATTTTGACGCAGAGTTACCTCGAGCATCAGAATCAGATGGATTTTCAAAGAATTTTTCCACCGCCGATAGTAAGTCATGTTTTTGATGCAATCAATCATCTGGATTCTAATCGATGTATCTTTTATAGACGAATGACATGATGCTGAAGAACTACACACTGAGAAATCAATTGCTTATTAGATGGTATCAAGGAAAATGCGAATTAGACAAGACATGGTGCAGTTGATCATAATGAAATCAAAAATACATCGCAAGTTCTATGTAATATTTATTTCAAGTATATGAAATTGTATATATAATGTATAAACAAGTAGGAACATTGATATGAAAATTGTTTAATATATACATGTAAAGTAAAAACGCGCGAATATTGAATTTAATATTATGTACTGCTATATTTGTACATTTATAGAATATTAAGCCTATAAAAAAATTTATTATAAATAATAAAATTATATGTTGGAGCAGCGTATTATGTGATGACTGAAAATTTATTTTATATTTTATGTAATATACTAAATGAGAATGTGCAAAAAAAGTTTCACATAAATTCAGAATTTAAAAAACTGTAAGAAATATTATTTGCTCTCTGTTGACGAAGTTTTTTTAGTGTCTTTACGTTCTTTTTTGATTTTTGGTTCAGGCGCGTTTGGATTGACACCTTTATAAAAATTTTGGAGCAACCTCATGGCCTCCTCTCCTTTAACGTTTCCTTGTATCGTTATTTTCGGATCGTAAAACTTTGGTACTTCGAGAACGCTGACGCAACCGCCAAATCTATCGTTCGCACAGCCGTATACAATACTGCGTACTTGTAGTTGAAGCAATGCCGACATACACATTATGCACGGCTCTACCGTGACAATTACATCTAGATTACGAAACACCGTTTCGTAGTCCATGCGTTTCTCCGTACAGAAGTTTAAAACTTGGTCGATGCAATTTATTTCGGCATGCCGAGTTGCATTGCAAGTTTCATTTACTGTATTATTGCCCGTTGCAATTATTTCGTTATTGTATATAAATAAACAACCAACTGGGACTTCACCAGCTCTCAAAGATTCTTCAGCTTTTTGTAATGCAATGTCCATCCACGCCAAAGTATCCATAATAAGTACTATTATATATTATACTATACGGCAAATTTAAGATATTCTTAAAGATCAATACTGAAGATAACTTTCTAAAACTCTTAACTTTTTTATGAATTCTTTTATAAAAAAATATTAATGTTATCTTAAATGAAATAAAAAAATTTTATCGTTTGAAGTTTATAGCTTTAAAAATGCTTTATATCCTGCTTAAGAAAAAGTTTAGACAGCAGTACTTGCTTTTTCAAAGTATTTAAGTAACTCCAATTCATTTAGCCGTTGCATAGCCATTTCATTCCAATTTTGATTACCTACAGCTCTTGGACTGGGATGTCTTAGGACCATTACCTACAAAAATCCATTTATGAGTTAATATATATAAATTCTATAACATGATTACTTGCATACATTACCTTTACTGAAAGACCTCCAGTCTGAGCCGCAATCTGTACTCTTTTTTCGGCGTAGTTGCCAATGCCAATAACGATCTCTGCTTTCAGGAGTTGTATTATATCTATCAGGGACTTGTCGCACGCCTCATGTAAAATCCTTTGTCCTTCCCCCTGAAAAGTACAGATAGTTCAGCATAAGAAAAAAAGGAATACAACAGGATAAATATTGCCTTTATCTCTGCCGGGGTGATGTTCCTAGCTCTGGCATCCATGAATGCGAGCGGGCAATAATTGTGCATGTATGCATATCGGAAAAAGTTATCGGGACTTCCACACAGATCGCGGAAGAGGCCCCACAGCCTCAGTCCACTGATCTCGCTGCGTGTACACTGGAATCCTATCACTTTTCGATCAGGATGCTCGTTTGAGGGTTTGCCAATGGGACCGGTGATTTTTAGCCAGTCGCGCACCATACTTATTTCTCCAAATGGCACCCCGGTTTGCGACATGCCCCATGGTCCAGGATTCATGCCAACGAACAAAATCTTTTTCACGCCAGTACAGTACTTGTGTACATACATGGCATGCGTTTCAGCCGCATACTCAAGTGGATTATAAATATACTGTATGGTTGATGGAAAAGTAACATCTTGCAATTTAATACAAAGCTCTTTTTCAATCGACAATAATCTATCAGAGATAGATACGGACAGTGTAGAAACGTGCTCAACTACGTTTCCATTTTTTTCTGTATTAGACGTATTCGCAGATGCTACAGAGGTATGCTCGGTTGTATCTTCTTCCGCTTCTGAATTAGAAACAGGTGCAGGCATCGCAGATGGACATTCCTTCTCTCCACTCTCGTCTGTATCTTGTTTAATTCCCAAATTCGTTTGTATTTGAGTCATGTAATCTACGACACTTGAATTCGTTCGTTTGAGCTTTTTCTCGCTTGGCAAATCGTCGCTTTTTGCTCTGGGTCTCTTTGTACGAGGCATAATTACTTTTTAAGAGTCTGGTATATAAAGTCACCCCTCAGAGAGAATTATTTAAAAATGATTTAAAAATAATACTCAAGTTGCGTATACAACTTACAAACGGTTGTATTAAATAATATTATCAATTTAAAGATACGAGATACAACTCCAATGTTTTCTCAAAATGCGGATATGTCAATAAGAAAACTATGTTTATCCTTCAAGAAAACAGTATGTGCACTTATCTTTTTTCAATTCTTTTCCGTAATGCTTAATCTTATCAGATTAACTGATAAATATCACCAGATACTGCAAGTGTAAAGCCAAGACCTTATTCGGTATAAGAATGCAGTTCTAATATTCCTCTCTCACTCTTTCTATTTCATCGCGTCGTTTCGTTTAAAATTCACGAAACGCATCCGAATGTTTCCGAAAATATTTCGTTACGCAGGTATACAAAGGAAGCCTCTACTCACCCGTTATTTTGTCATGTATTGCACGTTGTATGTACACAGAAATACACATGCTGCAATTGCACCTTCTGCACCTCGCCTTTTCCCGCTTCCTGGAATCTAGATACGCATTCAACTCAATTTGTGTGTAGAAAGTGCGAAGGTACAATTGATAAACGAAACTGCACGAACGCACGTGCGTCTAACCTAACCTACGTATGTACATACACAACTTCGATCAACCTGCGCATCAGATTTCTTCTTCTTTAATTTATTGGTGGCTTCTGATCCTCCAAAGGACTTAATACAGCCAAGCGCATCAGATTTATCTGTAAATTTTTTCGATATAAAATTATTCAGAACAATTTGGATATACATATAGAAAAACCAATTATAATTGCGGGTGTCATTCATAATCTGATTGAAATCTGATCTGAATTAAAATTTAAATGCGATCTCGAGATATACGAGCATTTTATCAGATGGATGAAATCTTAAGACTTTAAAATCAATTTAAAATATAAAATCAGAATATAAATATTGGATTGTATTCATAGCATATATCTAATGAAAAATGTAATATTGTTTTTTTAAATTTTAGAATATTTTTCACGAATTGATGAGTTCGCTTTTTTTTACGATCTTGCAAGTCGCGAATAAACTTTATTAAAGTTTACATGCACACGAAATTCATGTGTAAAATCCGTGTGCCTGCAGATTTGTTTTTTTAGCTGCACTAGTGCATAAAGTACATTTTGTTCGCTAATAATAAATGTACTCACTTTTAAGGCCCATTCTACAATGCGTAAATCGGCCAATCACAGTTAATCATTTTTTTTACGTTTGTAAGAATACTTGACTCTGATTGGTCGAGCTGTTTATGACCTCACGACCATGACTCGTTGTAAACGACGCTTAAAGGAGCAAATCGGAGCATCGGACAGTTGAACGGTGATGCCAGCTTGCGTTGGAAATTTTGTGGCGCCAATTACGCTACTTGCATATTTCTCGCGTTTTATTTGATCATCTTCGAAGATGCCGGCGTTCTTGAAGCATATCGAGGTCGAGAATTTCAAGTCTTACAAAGGGAAGCTCATTATCGGTCCGCTCAAGTCATTTACAGCGGTGGTCGGCCCCAATGGATCCGGTAGGTTATCACTGTATACCAACAATGGGTGCGTTTTGGCGAACGCAACGTTTGAGCGATGATTTTTTGCTTTGCGATAGCTGTACCCTTCTAAATTTAACGAGTCGGATCTTGGTTTTCCCAAAGATCGCCCGCTCAGTCGTTGCTTGCCGAACGCGAGGCACGTCATTTTGTGCTGATAAGCACAAATTTTATGTGACACATCCTTTCTGCATGTCGCAGGAAAGTCGAATTTCATGGACGCTATCAGTTTCGTCATGGGCGAGAAGACCAGCAGTCTGCGAGTCAAGAGATTCAGCGAGCTCATTCACGGCGCGTCCATCGGCATGCCAGTAGCGCGAAGGTAATTTGACATGTACATAACAATGCTGATTTACAGATTTCTTAAGTCGTTATGTTGCATTTATAATTTTCGTTTCTCTGAATTCTGTAAAAACTGTAAGTTTTCTGTTGAATGCAGCGCTTCGGTGACAGCTGTATTCGCATTGGAAGATGGAACTGAGAAGAGCTTTATGCGATCTGTACAAGGTTCTTCCTCAGAACACAGAATTAATAGCAATGTGAGTTTAGCAGCTTTAGGATCTTTATTCAGTTACACATGCATTGCACACTTTAAGATTTTCAAAATGTTTCTTGTCATAGGTTGTCACCAGTCAAGTGTATCTTAATGAGTTGGAGCACCTCGGCATTAATGTTAAAGCAAAGAACTTTTTGGTGTTCCAAGGCGCGGTCGAATCTATAGCCATGAAAAATCCAAAGGAACGCACTGCTTTGTTTGAGGAAATCAGTAATTCTGGTTCGTTGAAAACAGAATATGAAAGGTAAATTCTTAAATGCCACTGCATATAGCTACTCTTGGTAATGTACTTGTAAATAATAAAAATAACATTGTAGGTTAAAAACAGAAATGTTAAAAGCTGAAGAAGAAACTCAATTTTCATATCAAAAAAAGAAAGGGATTGCTGCTGAAAGGAAAGAAGCAAAGTTAGAAAAGGAAGAGGCTGAAAAATATCAACGTCTCAAGGAAGAATACGTGTGTACATTTTTTAATTTTGCTACAATATTTAACATGTTAAAAAAATGTAAAATTAGAATTATATATATCCATTTTCTTTTACTGTAAAAGAAATTTTAACAATATGTATTATGTAATCACAAAAATCTACCTTGTATTTTTAGATTGAAAAGCAAGTAGAGTTACATCTATTTCGATTGTATCACAACGAGAAAAATACTGAAAATTTTGAAGTTTCTCAAAAGAAGAAGCAGCATGAAATTGAAAAAGTCGAGAAAAAGAAGGAGAAAGCTGAGGAATTGTTGAAAGAAAAGAAAAAAGATGCTGCTAAACTGGGCAGAGATCTTGCTAAGATAGAGCAAGATATCAGAGAAGTGGAAGTAGAGATCACGAAAAAGAGACCGACATTTATCAAAGCTAAAGAACGTGTTGCACACATGCAGAAGAAGGTGGAATCTGCACGCAAATCCTTGGCTCAGGCGCGCATCGCGGACGAGGCTCATAAAAAAGACATACATGAACTGCAAGAAGAATTGCGACAAGTGGAAGAAGCTAAAGCTGCGTACGAATCGAGTATAGCGGGGCAATCGCAATTACAAGGGAGAGATGTGCAATTGGAAGATGAACAGGTATATAAATTGCATAATATTCACGAAATCTTTAAACATGCTATTTTTTTTAAATTTATATAGCTATTATCTATGAATAAAATGCAAATTGTTGAATTATAATTGTCTCATTAATTGATAAAATAATTTAAGGTACAAGAATATAATCGTCTAAAAGAGGAAGCCGGCAAGCAATCGGCGAGATATCTCCAGCTTCTCGATTCTATCAATCGTGAACAAAAATCAGATCAAGATAGGCTTGACAATGAAGGCAGGAAAAAGACCGAAATAGAGAATAAGCATAAGCAGAAAGGTCATATGCGAGACGAGGCGCTTAAGCGAGTAGAAAAATTGGAAGAGCATATAAAAACATCGGAGGCTGCATTGGAGGATCAGAAAAAGCTCAGAGCTGACTTGCAATCTGATGTAGGCACGTCGAAGGACAAGATTCAAAATTTGCAACGAGAATTGGAGAGCATCTCCGAGCAACTCGGTGATGCTAAAGTTGATAAACACGAAGTATCTAGAAACAAGAAAAAAACAGAAATTGTTGAGAATTTTAAACGTCTGTTTCCCGGAGTGGTGAGTTAGCTCTTCTTATTTTCTTTAAAATAAAAACAAAATGATTTATGTGTTTCTTTTTTCTTTAGTACGATCGCATGTACAACATGTGCGAACCAATACACAAGCGATATAATGTTGCGATTACGAAAGTACTCGGCAAATATATGGAGGCTATTGTGGTAGATACCGAGAAAACGGCCAGACAGTGTATTCAATATCTGAAGGAGCAATATCTTGAGCCAGAAACTTTTCTTCCGCTTGATTATATACAAGCTAAGCCGCTGAAAGAACGTCTTCGGTAAATTAATCATTACATCATTCTACTTTAACATTGCTTTATATCTTTTTGTTATTTTATAATGATGCTTACTGATGACATTATTTTGCAGCAATATACAAGAGCCTAAAAACGTAAAATTGTTGTACGATGTGTTGCATTTTTCTCCAAAAGACATTGATAGAGCGGTCCTCTTTGCAACTAATAATGCTCTTGTATGTGAAACACCGGAGGATGCAAATAAAGTAGCATACGAAATGGATAAGAAAACTAGATACGATGTAAGTATACATGCATTAGTTTTACTTAATAAAGTAATAATGTAAATTATATGTATGTGAATATTTTACAGTGCGTCGCATTAGACGGTACATTTTATCAGAAAGCTGGTATAATATCTGGTGGCAGTTTGGATCTTGCAAAGAAAGCAAAGAGATGGGATGAAAAACAAATGTCTCAATTGAAGGCGCAAAAGGTACTTTATCTTTTATTTTTACATGTTATAGAAATAAAACAGGTGGGCCAGTAGAGCCAATAGCCTGTATCAATCCATAATGTCACCTAGATGAGGTGACTTCCCGCTGAAAATATATGGGATATATAGAAATATATTTTATATTTATAGGAAAAATTAACGGAAGAGCTGAGAGAATCTTTAAAAAAATCACGTAAAGAATCCGAATTGAACACGGTTGAATCTCAAATACGTGGTTTAGAGACTCGACTGAAATACAACAAAAGTGACTTGTCTGCAACAGTGAGTATTATATATAGTGTTGTATATGTAATTATACAATTATTTAAAAAAAAATACATGAATAAAACTTTTTATTGTAGCAAAAACAAATTGCGGATCTTGAAGTGGAATTAGATGGTCTGCAAAATGAATTAAACATGTTTGGTGTAAGTTTTGAGAGATAAATTTGATACATATATGTATATTTATTCATATATTTACGAATATATTTCAACACTTTTTGTATAGCCTGCAATAGCTGCTATCGAGAAGACTATGGCTGAAAGAGATCAAGAAATACAAAACATTAAAGAAAAGATGAACAATGTTGAGGACGACGTATTTGCTAGTTTTTGTGAACAGATAGGAGTTTCTAATATCCGCCAATATGAAGAAAGGGAATTAAGGTACAAAGAAATTATTAGATAGAGAATTATTATGTAAGTATTGTATTATTTTAGTATTTATATACTAAAGTATCGAATATACTATTATTCCAGATCGCAACAAGAAAGAGCAAAGAAAAGAATGGAGTTTGACAATCAATGCAATCGTATCTATAATCAATTAGATTTTGAGAAGCAACGTGATACAGAAAGTATGTTGTAAAAATATATAAAATTTTCTATAAAATTTCACACTACATGAAAAAATATTTTTATTTTATATTAACTATGTTATTAATTTTTGCATTTTAATTTTACTTGTATTATAGGTAACGTTTTGCGATGGGAACGAGCGGTGCAAGATGCAGAAGATAAACTTGAATCCGCAAAGCAAACTGAATCTAATCAAAAAGCTGAGATTGACCATGATGAGCAACAAATGGAACAATTAAAATCATCTCGCAATGCTAAAAAGATGGAGGTCGATCAGAAAGAAGACGAAATTGGTAAAGCTAGACGTGAAGTGGGGGCCATCGCAAAGGACATTCAAGCAGCTCAAAAGCAGCTTAATGCAATTGAAACAAAGATCGAACAGAAGAAGGCCGAACGACATGCTATTTTGATGCAATGCAAGGTTTGTTGAATATAAGATTGCATTATTTGATTATATTATGCGATTTCATTTACGGATTATTTTGAATTATTAAATTTATTTAATGATATGTGTAGATGGAAGACATTGCAATACCTATGTTGCATGGAAATATGGAAGATATAGCAGGTGAGACGAGTACAACAAATGGAAATGAAACCAATAATGATTCATCAGTAAGTACTCAACAACAGTACGAACGCGAAAAGAGGATTACTATAGATTATGCGCTCTTACCCGAAAATCTGAAAGATGTGGAAGAAGAAGATATAAAGAAAACAACTGATAAATTAACGAAAATAATCAACGATTTGCAAAATACAATACAGCGTATACAAGCTCCAAATATGAAGGTTTGCAACAAATTGCATATTAAAAATATGTCGGTAAATATAAAAAGTTATGAAAATATAAAAACATTTTCTCTTTTAGGCAATTCAAAAATTATATTTGGCGAAAGAGAAACTACAAGAGACTAATGAAGAATTTGAGCAGTCTCGTAAGAAAGCAAAGAAAGCGAAAACGCAATTTGAGAAGGTGAAGAAAGAACGACACGATAGGTTCATGGCGTGTTTCGAACATGTGGCAAACGAGATAGATCCTATTTACAAGGTATATAAAGTAATGAATTTGCGTAAAAATATTTATACAATAGTTTGTCTATAAATAAGTATATAATTTATATCAAATTTATATAATATATATTTATTGAATATTTATTTTTATATTATATATTATGCCTATTTCAGAGTCTGGCAAAGAATCAGTCTGCTCAGGCATTCCTTGGACCAGAAAATCCTGAAGAACCCTACTTGGATGGCATTAATTATAACTGCGTGGCTCCTGGCAAACGGTTTCAGCCAATGTCCAATTTGTCTGGTGGAGAAAAAACCGTCGCTGCACTAGCTCTATTATTCGCAATTCACAGGTTAATATTTTCAACGCAAAATCCAATTAATGATACTAATACGACGGATGATTAATCATTATTCTCTGTTCGTCTATGTTCAGTTTCCAGCCCGCGCCATTTTTCGTTTTGGATGAAATCGATGCGGCTCTCGATAATACTAACATAGGAAAGGTGGCTAGCTACATTCGCGACAAAACGAGTTCGCTACAGACAATTGTTATATCATTGAAAGAGGAATTTTACTCGCATGCGGATGCACTCATCGGAATTTGCCCGGACGTAAGTAGTTTGTGAATCATTTTACACGTCTTCGTCAATATTTGAATCGACTATATTTACTATATATGAATTACAGGTAGGCGAGTGTTTAGAGAGCAAAGTGTTAACGCTCGATTTAACTACATGCCCTACACATGTTTCGTAGATATTTATTATTTAAAAAAAATCCTTTTTTTTTCTTATACATGTATACATAAATATTCTCTATGGACAACTTTTAATTGTATCTTCGAAGAAGAATATATAAATATTACAAAATATATTTAACATATTATTTCTAGATTCATTCATATTATGTTTTTCATATTACTTTGAAATCATTGTAAGACCTTACTATCATTACTTTTTGATAAATTAGATTATATACATATATCTACGTTGTAAGTTAGAATAAGTGTGATAATAACTGTGAAAATGCGACATAAGTTATGATGTGAGTGATGTAAATATCTTTCAAAACTTGGCTTTAATAAAAACTTGCGAATGAAATACATAGGTGTGATCAACAAGTGGTTTATTGCATTAATAAAACACGCATTTCTGATTAACAATTACACGTGTTTTAACAATATTAATTATAATAATGATAAATTAGTAACTTCTGTATTATTGTTATTCCAAATGGTAAGTAAATTATATAATAAAACAAGTAACGCTCTCTTATTTGAATCATACATTTTAAAGTAAATAATTAAAGTAATTTATACTATTTCAAATAATAGTTATTTTTTTTCGTTGAACAATGTGATTTAATTCAATGAACCAATTAAGTTTTTTAATGAAAAAATCTTTTGTATAAAATGTTTTTTTAACAAAATAAGTATAAATCAAACAAATACACATATTAAATATAAAGAAACGTTTTACTTTGTGCATTATAATTAAAGATTTCTATTCTATTTAATGAAACTTAACAATGTTAGAAAATGACATATTCTTAACTGTGACAGTCGATATTAAGAAGAGACAAATTGGTTCTCGGTCAACTATTTCTGTCTCATCAATCATTTTAGAAAAGAATTATTGACGCGCGCGTTCCAATAAGACGTATAATCAAATTGTCTTCAATTCATGGACGTAACTACAGAGATGTACGCAAAGTGCAAAAATAGACAATCCGAAAACACGAAAAATCTACCAAACATCTCATTTTTTCAGATAAAATATATACGTCGAATTTCTTATATTTCAATAGAAAAAAAATACATCAGAAAGATTTTCACATGAAAACTCCATTTTGCAGTGATCTAATTATTAAATAAAACAACAAGCCAAATATCTTATCCAAGTATGAGAAATTCCGAGATGCAAAATGGTAAGTTCAAAGTTAACAAGAATAAAAAACCAAAGTTGATCAATAAGTTTCACGCGAGGGTCGGGAATTTTAGCTACGTTTCGATCGAGGAGGTCGCGAACTCCCGTTCGCGGATAATCCATCTCGACGAATTCAACGTCGATATTGTATAATCCGGCCTTACGGCGCGCGCGATGTTATTCTGCCAGAAATTTATCGACGTCGGCCGGCCTGGTTACACTCGATGCCGCGCACGTTTCGCGAAACGTGACTACCTACGGAATGAGCGAAATCGCGCGCGGCCGCCGCCAAAGTTGCTCGCTTGCAGGAGCCGTTCCACGTTATTGGGATCGAATCCGTTCTACGCAGAGCAAAGCCATCGTTACGGTTATTCCGGATATCTTACGTCGGATATTACACGCGGTACGGTGAATGGCAATGACTGCAATCGAAAGCCAAAAGGTATATTATATATACGTCGAACGAGTAATGTTGATATATTGCTTCATGTACATATATATACACACACACTGAAAGAAAAATATAGAGTTACTTTTGGACTCAACCACAATTTTATAATATTTCTAATGAATAATTATGGTTAACATAATAATGCGTTAGAAATATAGTTAAGTTAATCATATTTCGCGTTAGAAATATTTTAAAATTATGATTGGGTCCAAAGTAATTATATTTTTCTCTCAGTGTACAATTTTTTCGAATTTAAATTTTTCTATAAAATTATTTTGATAGTCTAACATGATTATTTTCAGATCTATGATACTGAAAACGATATAATAAAATGTATAATAAAGAATATGATATTTACAACACGCTGACGCAATATATTTTATGATAGAATAGACGCGATTGAATAAAGTACGAAATGTATTGTAAATTGAATATACATATATATTTGTTAACAAATTTAGAAAATATTGCTGTAGAGATTAAAATCTTCTTTCTGATATTTAATTTTATATAATTCAATCAATTCTTCCTAGAGTATTCTGCAAATTAAAAATTTATGTACACATTTAGAAATTATAGTATATTATTGCAAGTAATATAGAGATTATTGATTCTGATAATATAGTAATCTCGTAATATTGATATGTAACATCATATTATAGTCTAATAAATATAGTCTGTTATAAATACAATAATAGCATTGATGAACGAGTTTGCGCGAATACGTTTCGAAAGTAATTAAATCACGTTTTGACGGAGACTAATGAACTTACCGTCGAAACTTGCTTAAATTATCACCAGTTGTTACTGTTTGTTTGCTTCGACTATTTCGATATTTTGCGTCAATCGCGCGTTATTCTGATAAATGATAATATCTATCGTTTGATACATGCGTGTTCATTCAAAGGGTATCGAATAATATTCTAATGAAGATTAACGAACGATTCGCACATCATTAACTGAATACGCAAATATCAATAATCTCCTCTTTCCGTTATTCTCGTTATTGAAAAAATACCCAAGAATAGAAACTGCAATAGAAACATTTACACAAATGCTCTTGCTGACTCCATGAACATTCGGTCATCAATAATCGATTGAAATATAAAGAAAGTAGCTGCAACGGAAACTTTGTTCTTATTTAAAGTCGAGTTTATTAATTACAATACTATTGCTCGCTCGCGGTTGTTATCGCGTTCAAAACAATTTCGCAATTTCTATTTCGCAAAGCTATTTCGCAATAAATATTTCTCTTATTGGTTATTAGATTTATAAAGTAAATAATAACCAGTTGGAAGAGAGAGAGAGAGAGAGAGAGAGCGAGAGAGAGAGAAACGATGACATAAGATCAGAGGTACTTTCCTCCGGGACCCCAGTAAATTTCACCTACAAGTTTCCAGTCCTCCCACGGGGACATCTCTCCTAAAGCTCCCTATCCATCGGTACCGATGTACTACGATACTTCTAATTCGATTGAAAACCCCACGTGACCCAGACGGAGTTACGTTTGTCTAGCCAAAGGAAACTTTTTTCTAACTAATATAGCACAAATAGTCGTGTTGTCACATGAAAAATTTAATAGACATTATAAATAAATACGAGATTGAGAATTTTCATACAAAGAACAAAAGCAGAAAAAAGAAGCTAATTTATTTATTCGTCGAATGTTTCAAAATTATTATTAAAAGAAAAATCTAAACAGCTCTTCTTTCTTTTTCTTTAATTTTTTTATGTATGAATATTTTCCAGATGTAAGAAGATATTCAAAATGGCGATAGCTTAAAATAGATAAAAATATTGCTTCTTTTAATAATCATAGCCGTAGATTACATTGAAAAATAATTGTTTTTCTGACCGATGAAAGGCGCAGAATTAAACAAGGAAATTAAGATTATTCTTGAGCAAACTACTTTGTGTAATGTAGATTTACATTACATGTGTAAGATTTAACTCGCTATATCACCGAAAACATAAATAAAACTATTGGAAAT
This sequence comes from Tetramorium parvispinum, assembly GCA_011638315.1. NCBI lineage: Eukaryota > Metazoa > Arthropoda > Insecta > Hymenoptera > Formicidae > Tetramorium > Tetramorium parvispinum. Next base: position 21,602 of record VBVR01001910.1, read on the forward strand.
GAAATCTCCGCGCATTAAATCGCGAATAAATCAAAGAAATCGAATTCACTTCGATGTATTATTTAGTGTTTTCCTTCATTTTTCCTGTTCTTCCCCAATCAGAGACGATGCAATATGAATAAAATATCTCGTCTAAATTTTACAACTTTCGAAGCTGCTGATACAGAACGAAAACTGGGAAGTGTACACTTGTAGCTGATTTCGAAACCCTTCATATCGGTTCTCGATAGAGTTACATTAACGCCGCCCGCTAGAAGTTTTATCTCGAAATTGAATACTTGATACGATACTACGATACAATTTGATATCATACAAAGAGAAAGTAGTTCGCAATAGTTACATAAAGAATATCTGTATAATTATAAATGTTACATCGTACAAAGGATATTATTCCTCGATATAAATAACAAAAAGAAAATGGAGAAATTAAAGCGAAAATTTCTACTATATGCATTTTCAGCGCAATGCAGAATTTTCACGTAACTTATTAAAACGTATTTTTATAGGTGAAAATAATTAATGACCATAATAATAAATCCCCGGATCTCATTCTCTAAGGTTTGTTAAACTATACTTTTGAGTTACGTATTTCAATACTGGAATATAAATTTTAATTGATGAACATTTTTGCGTGGAGTTTCGTGTGGATTTTTGTGGATTTTCGCGCTTCCATACGTATTTTTGTATTTTCATGCATTTCCCTACGTTCATACATTTTCATATATTCCGCATTCTATAAACTCGCTGTATAGAACTGTGTCTTTGTTTTTTTTTTATTTCGCCAGTCGCTTGCCGGAGCTGCAAGTAAATGGACAAAGAAGACTTGAAACCCTCTAGTCTAAGGAGAAAAGAAAGTTGAGACAAATATGAGAACGGAGAGTTAAGTTTGAGTTGCTCGACGTGCGATAGAATAGTTCCATTTTCTTTCTCTTTCCCCTTCTTTTTATATTTTATATCGGCCTACCGCGTTCTCCCCCCCCCCCGCAATCTCCTCATTGTTTTTTCTTCGCGAGCTCGCGATTGATATGCGGAAGATTACTTCTCACTGCAAATTCACAAAGTAAATAAATATAATTCTTGTATTTCGCGTCAGATATCTACGGAGTTTTCTTAATATCCGCGCTTTCGGCGAAGTGGGATTACATAAATGAAATATTCAGGGCGTCGCAGTTACGCGTTCCTTGCCCTTGCCGCGCTTGAAAAGGGAGCGACAGTAAAGAATGAAGCTCGTTTCTGGTCCCGCGAGTTAGGTTGCCGAGAGAATCTGGGGAGGGAAGGAAAAAAAAAGAGAGAAAAACGCAAAATATTTCTCGCGGCCTTCCTAGTCTGGGAATCCCAGTGCAAGCACAATCGGCAGTTGTTCTTAGATTCTTGCCGCGGTATGAAATTCTCAGCTGGCGCGGAAATTCACCAAGGTGAAATGTGTGAATTATTAAAACGCAGTTCGCAAGTTTATACGCGGGGAATGAGAAAAGCTTGAACGCGAGATTTTTCTTACATTCGCGACAGGATCAACCGATCCGTCCGTGCTCGCTGCAATACGATTTTATTAATCTCGGCGAAATATCATATCGATAGCTCGGGAAGGGAAATTTAAAGAATTTTCTTTCAGTCGTTTCAATGGTCGATTTCGTCATATCGTCCACACACACACACACACACACACACACACACACACACACACAGGCGCGCGCGCGAAATTTTTTTTAAAATATTGTATTACACGTTATATTCAAAACCAAGAGAATTAATTCTGGACATTGATAAACTTCTTCTTGTAGATTCGAAATAACAGAGAACGATCATTGATAGTAAGATAATGGCAGTAACATCGATTCGTTAATTAAATCAAATGACGGTATAAACAAAGGGAGAGAGAGAATTCTGTGCTCTCTTCCAAACCGATAAGTCGATGAGATAAGCCAGAACACTCGGGATTGCCTCTTTCCGACAACTGATATGAGTATAAGAATAAAAATCGCGAAATTGAAAGGTACCACTGCTCTTAATTACCGAGCCACTATCGGCGAACTCAGTCTTGCGTTATGAAGTGGCTTCACGGAACTAATGATGAATGTACTTGGCCGACTTTTTTTGTTTCCTCGCGAGATGTTCATTCGTATGAGCGAAGTGGACGATATCGGAATCTCGAGCTTTCTGATTGTCTCACATGAGAGTAACTTTTTATAAATATCAAAATCACGAAAGAACAATCATGAGAAAATCAAAGAAGGCGAGATAATCTACAGCAATATAATTTCAGCTTGTAAAACATGCTTCTGTTTTTTTTTAAGTATTTTTATAAAACATGAAATACTGTATCTAATATATTACGTTATAAATTTTTTTATTCTCTTCGCTTTTTCGCAATATTGTTATAAAATATTATTTTATATTTGTTGATATAAATATAAAATTATTATTTTTTTGACAATTAAAAATTAAAACAAAACGGTATGATTTATACGCAATTTATTACGTACCTTCGGAGTCCGATGTGTCCGACAGCGGAGGCTCATTGGCGATGTACTGGCGGCCGCTCAGCAAATTGTTCTCCACGACCGGCCGTTTGTCCTCCAGCTGCCTCCTGAAGCCGCGATGGTCGTCCTGTGAAGGAGACGCGTAAATCGTGAAACAAAAATAACGAGACAAGGAGCACTGGTGTCTGGTGCAGTGCCAAGTTTTCTCTTGGCGTTGAACTCTTCGCCGAGGAGAGAGGCTTCAAGAAATTAGCCTCGTTCCGACTAAATTCATTTGTCTGTTGTGACAAGTGGGATAGATTGATGTCAATATCACGACGTTGATGAATGTAATCGATGATATCGTCATCGCTATCATTATCTTCGGCAGTATAGCTTAAAAATTCTATTACTATATCAATTAATTTAATAAATAGTACAACTAATGAGAAAAGCACATCTATAAAAATGAAAATAAATAGAAAAGAAAATAAAATTATTTTATTGATTGATTTTTAAAGATGTTATGCACACGCAGATATACTGAAAAAAATTCCGATTAAAAATGCTATTATAATAGAATTAAATACTTTATAAGTTACAAAGTACTGAGTTCTATTTATAATAACCAGAATATTTGATAAATTCTACAAGATTTTCTAATTCGTCCGTTTTTCACCAGAACTTTTTTTCAGTGCATATCAATTATAAATTAACATGATAACATGAGATATCGTGTTACATAAAACGACAAAAAATACGTTTTGCAAAATCTTCCAATGTAATAAGAAAATAGTATAATTAATTAAAATAATAAAACACTCTCGGTGAAGATGCAATGCCGACACACGCCACTGCATCGCACCGCAGACACATTAACGTGCACGTTCGCAAATACGTTTGACGAGGACGTTATGCAGCGGAGTTGAAAATTAACCCGCCGCAGTCGGCGGGAAGAACTCGAGTGGGTAAAAAGACACTCTTACAATATTGCGCGCCCGCTAGTTAACGAGATTATTTCTCGTCATTCGTGGAGTTAAGGATTCGCTGTTAGCAAGGCGCCACGGATCTTTTTCTGCGCGTCGAGAGACGCCCAGATGGCATGTTCGTCTGGTTTCCCTTTCTTTTTTTCATACGCTACGAGAAGAAAATTCAACGTAAAAACGAATTTGTGGAGCGAAAAAAAAAACCATTTTTAACTGCCAAGTAGAAGATTTTCTCGTTTTCACGTGTTTGATTATCGCTGGCGTTTGCAAATATAATTCACGACTCTCGTTAGCTTCATTCGACATTTATACTTTGTAACAATACGATAAATTAAATGGCTTCGCATCTTGTGTGTTTCAAGTCTCGATATTTTTCGCATGATTTTTCTTTTTGATTTTTTAACGCGTGCTACCGTGGGCGCTGTGTCACCACTGGCAAAAAATTGGTTATTTTTTGAAGAATAAAATCACATATTTCTTTAAAAGTGTGGGTGAGTCCATGCTTTTACAAACTGATTGGGAAAATAATGACATGATACATAAAACCACCTCAAAATAAACAACGATGTAGGTTACGTTATTGTTTCCGATTTAATAATTGCGGTTTTAAAGATAATATAAAACTGCAGTTATTCTCTCGCTTTCTCTCTGTCATCGTGATTTAAATGGCCCGTATTTATCGCCACACATTTAATACACATATTTATTTGCGAAGATGATTTAGAAAACAATATAGTTTATTAGAAAATAAAGCAAATATTGTTAAATTATATCATTAAATAAATTGTTCTATAGAATAGATCTCGCCATACGTAAGCTATCAGTCATTTTTATATTTTTCGTCGTTATATTTTCTTTCCTTGCTTCCCATTTCGAAGAATGATGACGCGGCGTGCAGAAAGTGATAGAAATCTTATTGCGGTTATTCTTCACTTTTTTCTTGAACTCTCACACAATCGTACAGATTTCTCCTTTTTTTCTATTACAAATAATAGGTCACGTATGAATCATGCTTTTCTTTACGAATGTATTATTACTCTGGGAAAAATAAAGACAGTTAGAAACCCAGTTTGGGGCCCACGATTAGTAATCGAATTATTTGGATTGTCGTAACCTTAATTCTACTACATTTCATATTTCTAATTAACCCCGCGTAACTGAAAATTGAAAGTACTCTGGGAGAAATTTTGACTGTTTTTTTGTAGTTAACATTTGGGTTAGTGTCTTTTAAGTGAAAATTGACTTTGCGTAACTGAATTGGCGACGGAGCTAATTGAGAAACTTGATTAATGTAACTTAAAAATCTTTAATCGAAATAATTCGATTACTAATCGTGGGTCCCAAAC
>VBVR01001911.1:0-26380 GCA_011638315.1 Tetramorium parvispinum
ATATAAAAGATAAAATCTAAAAATTTAAATATTAAATACATCTAATTATATCACATGTATGTATGTATAAAATGTATGTACATATGTACATATACATATGTACATACATTTTATACATATATGATAAATTCTGATCATATTGCACAGTTATAACAAAAAATTGAATAAATGTGTCGATATATATAAAGTGACAAGTTTAATACCAAGTATACCATACAAGGATATATGTACGCGTATCGCATACAAAAGTAGATAAGAGACAGCAGTCGGCGACTGCGCGCACCCTCAAGTAGGAGTGGTCTCGAGTTAGGGCGGATCCGCTTTCGGATGATAAACGATGTTTGCGGATTATTAGGATCGTAGACTGCTGTTTGTGTTTGCCTTTCCACAATTTCCATCTCTAATCCAGGCCGTATGCTTTGTCGCGAGAGAAAAATACACCCCATTGATTCGGCGCTTTACGGATTTCACTAACCAAATTCTTCGTGTATCCTTTCTTCTTTTTGATCTATTAAAATTTTGAATATAACAAATATAAAATTTAATTAAATCACAATTATTTTTATTTTTTGACAATCTTAGATTAATTTTTGAACAATACATATGTGCGATTATGCTTTTGGAAAATTAAATCATTAAATCTGAAGAATTTCAAGAAAAATTATGTATGTTTCTAAGATTATTTTATTTACATTATAATTTTTTATGGGATATTAATAAGCTTATTATTGTATCAGTAGATATTTACTTTTTTACATTAAATTTTGATTAACTCTAATTTTTTAGAAATATATATCTTCACATTTAAACTATTTATTTTAACTTCTATCATATTTTGATTTGTGAAATAATGTCAATGCATATATTTTCCATATTATCCATTTTTTAATTAACCTTTTCTGTAACGTTAAAGAGTAAGAAAAATTAGCTATCAAACTGTATAAAATATGATTATGTGTAATTTAAAACAAAAAAAGATTCGATCACTTGCGGGAGAAAAAGACGGCTGTAGAAAACAATATCGTTGATAATGTATCTGCGACGCCTCTTAAGAATTTTATTTAACAGGAGAGTACAACGACATTGGTGGGATCGGACCGAAAACCCTCGGCAAACCCTCTTTCTCCCCCGGGTACAATAAATCAATCCCCTTGGCTCGACGAGGAGTACTAGTAGTAGCAGGTGGCTCCTGACGGCCACCGGCGTTCGCGCCCTTAATTCCCAATTAATGTTATCCTCGATGTAAACGTACGCCCTACATACGTCCCTTGGCCCCCAAACCGTACGTTTCCTCGCAGATTATGCATCAAATGCACCGAACAGAACATCGTCGGTTGCATTAATTAAAGTAAATCGCAATTCGACAGAGAAATATATTCTCGAGCAATCGATCCATTAAACTGTCTAATTCTTGCTTTTCAGAAATAAAATCACGCAGTCATTAATTTGTCTTTATTGCTACAAATAAAAAGAAAGGTACAAATAAATTGAAGTAAAAAACTTGACGCATCGAAGAAATTATTAATAAAAAAGTAATATATGTATTACTTAAATAAAAAATAAAGGATAATAGAAAGAGAGAGAGAGAATAATGTTATGTTGTATGATTTTGTTAATTATGATGGAAGAGAAAAGGAGAAGTCTCCTGGAAATTTCACGTTGCGACTCGCACGTATAATTGTTCGAGAATCGGAGGCTGTGCCCGGGTTAGAAGCTATTGAATTACGGTAGGGCCGAATTTCACGGGCTAACACCTCCATCTGGACGGTAGCCGAGTAGGATAAGTACACTTAGGGTAGCGTAATTGACACAATATCCCCGTCGGCGTTCTAATTGCCGGAAAATCGTCGGTAGAATCCGATCTGATCGGATCCTCGTTAACTGATCGAACAATTAAACACCTTGCAGCGTCACCCCTTCCGCGCCTACAATCGCGAAAGATGGAAATATAAATTTGGGGCATCAGTAGGCGCTATGAAATAGATTTAGCTTTGCAAAAATCAGTTTTTATCCTACTTAAAAAGTTAAGGGAGACAGAACAAAATCGATATCATTTTTGTAGAAAAAGATATATAATAATATACATAAATAATATTTTAATTTGCTAAAATATATTGTTATATCCGTGCATAAAAATTTCAGAGGCGCTCAATAAGAAAAAACAATCAACTTCTTTTCGTCTTTGTATCACGCAAACGCTCACAAAGTATAGAAAATGAAAGATGCGCGAAAATTGTTTTTATGGATAAGCAACAGTTGTAAACATGTCGGGCATAGTGAGATTTGTGCCGTTGTATTTTATAGTTGAATTTGTTGATTTGTTTCCCGGTGGTAAATCTCCGACTTGAATGAGAATCACGAGATACGTGGTGACCGAGCCAATGACCTGAAAAGAACCAAATAGAAGAAAATCTGATTCTGCAGTATCTTCATTCGTAATATCTTCATTCAATCCTTAATTGTGTGAATATTACACACTAGCAAATATGAGGCCCTAGAGACTCCTATTTTTAGATATAAAGATAAAAAATAAAAATATTAAAGGACTATAAAATATTTAATTAATGAAATAAGTTTATTTACTTAATTTAATTAAGAAATGTAATTTAATATTTAATTCATAATTGCGTTGCACATCCTTTTTTTGCCGTTTTTTTGGTGCATATATTTGCTGCTGTATTTTCTCGTATTTTTCAGCATTAATTGCATAGAATCAATTTTACTTTTTTTTTTAGAAAAAAAATTGATTAAAGTTACAAAATAAATGACAAGAGTTCTAAAGATTTCATCTCTACCAATCGACAATTGAAAGCTTTCATATTAATAAAGCATGAAATATTTTGTATATTTTAATCTCACGTCATACTTTGTCGTTAACACGCTACACGAGACTTTATAACTTTCTACGGTTAAGTAATTCTCAATTTGCGGAGGTAAAAGTTATAAGACGAGATCTGAGATTAAACACAAGTGAAGCACAAAGTGTTCGAACAAAGAGTAAATGAAAACTAATACTCGCGAACGACGTGTCATTAGGCTGGAAATTAAAGTAGATCGAATTAACACGAGTTATCAGCTTGCGGACGATTACACAAAAGAAAGAAATCTATACTTTTATGCGATAAATCTCACAATCAAGAAACCTATTATTTTAGTATCTTTGGAATGATCTTCTTTATGTGAAATTAATCATTCCATCAACGCTCACCCCGTGAATGAACGTGTGATCCAGATTGAAGAATCCGCATGCCGTGAAGATTAACGGATTCTGTATCAGCTGCAAAGTGAAGTCCCGTATCTGTAAAAAAGTTTGACATTGATTTCCACATGTGTGTTTCTCACATGTCATGTTTGACTAATATACCTAGCAACTTACCTCCGCGCGAAATTCTTTAGTGGTCGATGGCTCGTACAGCTCGCAGATTATATCACCCGTGTTCGCGGCCTGCAAAAGTTCACGCATACTGTTGCTACGCGTATGACAAGCTAATCTACTTTTTCCAATACTCAAGAAGATGATAATATTTAAAAGAATTTATATTTCTCACTAATTCCGGAACAATGAGAAAAAACTAAAAAGCGCCAATAAAAATTGTGTTTACCTCAATACTCGCCATTGCGCACATGTGATTTATGATGAGGACCTTCGACGAATAGAACAGAATCCAGCAGACAACTGGTATCATCTCCTGTCGGAACTTATCTCTGGGAATATCCATCCAGAAAATTGAATAAGCGTAGTACAGGAGACTGGTGATGAACACGAACGACACCGTCATGGAAAGCAGGATCTGTATGCCGAACGCTTCATTCATACTCCTGGTGGACTTGATTAATTCCAAATGAACTTGTCTTCGTTGGGCATAAAAAAAGAGAATATTGTCGGGTAAATAGTTTTGGAAAATACATTATAAAATTTTACAATAAAATATTGTTATTTAAACCAAAACGTAAAATTATGAATAGATTTGTTTATACTTGAATTATATTATTTTCAAGGATGTATGGTTACGTCTCCTCTAATTATATCATTAAATTTCTTTTTCGATAAATTTTAATAAATGATCATGCTTCATCATAAAAGATATATCGCTAGACCCAAAATAAAACTCGATTTTATCTACGTCGATATTTGTGCGCAATAGCATGATAATTGAAATATTACGTCACATTCACGACCGTATTGTAATAATACCGCATTCGATACCGTTTATTAATATCACATTTGTTCGATGCCGTTCCATTATGTGAGTGAAAGTAGATTGCTAGTCGAGCAATAAATTAATTTACGAAGATATTAAACAATTTTTATGAAAATTATTTCTGAATATTATAAGATGCACTAAAATAATGGCCTAATTAAAAATTGAACATAAAAGACTTTAATTTCAATCTTAATAAAAATAATTTGTAAAAAATCTAATAAGAAATTAGAGAACATTTATTAATATTACATTACAAAGGAATATCTGAGAGGTATAAGTTACTTAAATAATATTTTTATATAATATTGCAATCAATATTACAATCAAAAATAATAAATGTAAATTAAATTATGGAATTTTCATATCAAATTAGTAAATTAGTTAACAAAAAAATAAGAAGTATTTTCTACAACTTAATATATAATATACATTTAATTTTTTTATTTGGAGTTAATAAATTATTACATATAGATTTCACACACAACAGAGAAATTAATAAAACAGACATAATAATGAAATAATACAAAAATTATACTTTGTTAGATGAACGCTTAATTACGTCACCAGTTACTATATTTAATTTACGAAGAAATGTAATTTTACATCGAAAATTTATTAATTAGATTTTTTGAAAGTAATTGTGCAATCAAGATCAAGATAAAGTTGACATTATTCATAAACGACTCGCATTGTCATGCAAATGACAATTGCAAATGTATACGTGTATGCATGTGCGCATGCAAGGTGAACTTAATGTATAAGATTAGAAAAAAATTTATTTATACACGTGCTTAAGTAAAAATCTCACTTGACAGCCCTCATCGTGTCGGTGTTGTCCTTAGTCCTACGATCCTGTGGCTCTGCGGATGCAGTGAAGGTCTTGTTCCACTCGTCCTTCATTTTCAGCACCCTCTTGTGCTGCGGCGAATCGGGCGTGGTCGTTAACATGCGTTGCAGCAAGTTGTTCAACTGCCCGAACCGAGTCTTCGAATAGCTTTAAGTCGCAAGATCAAGACAGAAAGAGATACGATTATTTAATACATAGTTTTCAATAATTACTGTTGCATAATATCGCAATAAAAGTTTGCAGCAAGTAGTCGAGATTTAAATTATTGCGAATATCAATTAAGCTTTCTTGTAAGTGAAATTAATTAGTGACTCTTCGTTTCGTACGCATGCAAGATTGCTTTACCTGACCCAGTGCAAGAACGACACGTCGCTCACGTAGAGTAATTCGATGGGATAATTTATGGCGATTATGAGGACCAATTTGATATGCATCGGCGTTTCGTCCGTAAACATCCCGTCGTAATTGACCGCTATGAATATGATGAACACCACCGTAACAATTGAGAGAGTGTAAAGTTGATTCAGGAAAAATTTCCGATAGTTGTTTTGCACTCCCATTAGATCCATGGTTTTCTCGCACGTCATAATGCGCATCAATGCCGCTTTCACGTGCTGCGAAAGTTGAAAAATAATATTCGTGTCGGTTCCTATTCGAAAGGATCCAGGCTGCGCGAGATCATTCGATAGACCAAGAATCTGCTTTCGGAGTTGATTGAAAAACTAAAGAAACTTTAATGTATGAAAATTAATCTCTTTTTCTTTAGAGAAGAAAATTAGATATCGAAATTCTCGCGCGATCTAATATCCCCCCCCCCCCCCACCTCAAGTAGAACAGAAAGTCATGACGTCAAAATGACGATATGATGATTGCAAAATTCATCTTTCGATCATAATTTAATTATTTTTTTGTCACATTGACATTATCTTATTATTATTGACATGACTTTCTGTTCTACCTGAGCCTTCATCCCCTAAAGTTACCTTTCTCCTCAGCCAGGCGCAAGGGATAAGGCACAACGTCAAGCAAACGTTTGCGTAGAAGATCGCTTGGAACGTCAAGTTGCCGAGCGAGTTCACCTTGTGTAGATAATAGACATTCAGGTACTCCATCGACATCTGCATCAGGAACAAATAGGTCACCAAGCAAATCAACGAGTACACGATATGTAGAACCCTGCCTCGGTTGCTGGACCAAATTCCCGTGCCGACTAAGATGTTCGCCACTAACAGCGGCAGGATGCTCTCCTGTATAGTCTTCGGCTGGAACATCTTCGTGGAGGACGATCGGGATACACCCCGGCTGGCCTCGATAATGAACGACGACACTCTTCGACTTGGAACCGCACACGTATGCGCACTTCGAGAAATAAACGATGAGTATCGTGACTGTGTCACCTTCTCGCGTGTTCCACACACTTGCGGACAGCGTATTACTAAATGTCACCCCCCTGGCAAAGGTGAGCGGCTGACGATGGTCGAACAGGTGGCGGCGGCGGTAAAGTGGTGAACGTGCGACCCAAGTAAACGATGGTCGCGATGCCTCGCGATGTCCGTGTCCCAAAGGATTCGCTCGTTTCGTGATCAATATCGGCCTGCGAGTGTATTAGTAAATAGTTTGTTGTTTTTTTTTATTTTTTTCATTATGAATATGCAGCAGGATTTCGGAATTTCTGAAATTTTACACCCCTAAATAATTAAAATGTTAAGTAATGTCTCTGTGGACGAATTAAACGATTGTGATAGATTTACTTTGGAAAATCGCTATCACTTTTGAGTAAAGATTAGTGCTATGTATCGAGTTCTTTTCATTCGGCTTCTTTCGACGAGGAATTTCTCAAAAGAAAAATTTAATTTCTCGTTCAAAAATTTATTTTCAATAATAATTTATTTTTAATTATCTGTACATTGTGTAAAATGCTGTCACATATCACGAAATGTTTCAAACACACTTTTAAAAAATTATAATGAATTATTCGTTAATTTGAGGGATGTCGAATAAAGCATGATGAAATTACAAGTATTGATGGAACGGTAGTATTATGCGATAGATAATGATAAATTTAAACGATGACAAGACGGGTGGTGCGAAATAAACGACAAATACATCGAGTGTCCGTGATCTCATAATGGATGAGTGCCCAGGAGACTTCACCGGCAAGATCGATATCGTGCAAAGTATCAAGCTAAGAGCTATCTTGTTAACGATAGTACAAGGGCTAAAAATGCAAACTCGTGTTATTGACACAATAAGAACAATTTTACAATTGTAAAATAGAAGCGCAATACATAAGAAAGATTTTTAGATAGATTGTTATATTACACAAAAAATTATTCTATAAATTATTAATAAACTTCAAAATTCTTTTTGTAATTAATATCGCTGCAGAAATTCCATTTAATTGCGTATTATTTATGATAATTAGAAGCAATTAACAGGCGAGAAACTTCAAGTTCGAGAAGTCGTACATTCTGATATATAGATCCCGATAACACCGCTGACGTTGTAGCAATAAAGGGAAATGAGTTGCGAGTATGAAGATGGAACGGAGAATATATTATAATAACCGACGCACACATTTCTTCCGAGTGTCTGTTTATACAACCGTGTAATGCTTTTACGTTCAGCATAAATTTCTTTGTCGTGGTTGAGACAATTGCAACCATACCTAGTCGGTTTTTCCACGTAAAAAATGTTAAACATCTAGAAATATGTCACGCGGACATTCCTCGGTTATTGTCGTTTCATTATATGAATTTATTAGAAATTTACGACTTATCATTACATTTCTATATTAAATAATACACCAATTACCCTTTGTATTGGTAATAATTTTTATCTGGAAAATTTATAGAGCTCGAATGAGTAGAAATGTGCGAAGCTGATCTTATTTAATAAATTACTTGCAAAATTTTATTATGAAGTTCAGAAGGACATCGTAAAAGAATTCATTAAATATTTTATAGACTACTGTCCTACCGCTTTATTATTTATGTAGATTTTATTTTTACGATACTTTGTGACATTTGTTTGATATACATCAGTAATTATCTTATAATTTTAATAAGTGTAAAAGGTAATTATTTAATATCTACAATTCGTTAAAAATGTGAGTATTTTATAGCATTATTCGATTCTAGCGAATTGCTCACTTGTACCATGATGACTATGTAGATTGTTACAGTTTTCAAAATCTATAAACAAGAAAAATATAAATATAAAGTACCTATAATACGATCGAAATAGAATTATAAAAATAATTTCTGTACAATTTATAAATACATGAAGAAGACATTGAATTTTTTTAATCGCATAAATTTTGAAAAAAAAAATTTATATTAAAATCGTTGATGTAACGGCAATCACTTATAAGTGAAAATTTGATACAAACCATGCTTAAAACACTGTTATTTAGAGTAATACCAAACGCGGAGAATGTCACTGGACTTTGCAAAATTTGAATGCCAAACTGTTGAATCTGAAACAATTGTGAGATAATTATATAATACTTTATTATAATACATTATTGTAACAGTAATATTAATGTTATCGTAAACAAACCTCTTCTTGCATATCAGAAACTGCATTGCAATCATAAATCGTGTAAATAATTTCAATGGTTCTGTTTCCCTACAAGTAAATGTTATTTTATCAAAATCTTTAATTAGACAATGATGGGGGAGATAAATTACCTCATTGGTCGCATTCTTGGATGCATAATTCAAAGAAATGGCTTTCACAATATTAAGGAAACACAACGAAATGATTACACATGTTTGCGCTGGCAAACCTTTGACTTTCTGTTGGTTCATAATGTATCGAATGTATAAATTATAAAGAGTTCCAGTGATATACATGATAATTACTCCTATCTCCACAGCTACCTGTACTCCAAGAATAGTACACACTATTTTTGACACTTTACACAACTCCAGATGTATCTGTCTTAAAAACATTCGAAGGTATAATCAGAAATATCTTTATTTAAAGAAATATTTAAAAAAACATATTTCGTCTATAAATTCTTTTATTTCTTAAAGTTTTTTTAAAAATCTGATTAAAATATTTTAAATATTTTGCAAAAAATCACAAATTTTTAATATAATTATTGATAACGGCAAAATTGATAACTTTGAACTGAATAAAATTTCTATTCAATAAAAATGTTGAGTGTAATCTACGCTTATATTTGATTGAATATATTTATTAAATATATTTTTCATAGAGTACTTCATAACAATGTACTTTATAATTCCATATACTCACTTGATTATGTGTAATAGATATTTGCGTTTCTGACACTTTGTCATCATGGGATTGTGTCTTCGTGATCGATTCCGGAGTATACTTTGAAATTGTTTTTCTAATTGACATGGAATGTGAGATTCAATCTGAGATATGACTGGATCTTGCTTCTTTGACATAGAAACATTTATTCGATTTATTTGTAATTTCTGACGCCATCGAAATATCATCTTCTTGGAAAGAATGTACTTCCGTTGATCGGCATCCATGATTTTGGTATAATCTTTTATTTCAAAAATGCCCAATTTCGTCTCTTTTATTGTTAAGCTTTCGCGCAATAATTGGTTAATCAATCGGAATTTTATTTGTAAACATCTGTATTATATAATAGCATGTTAGATATTAAAATATATTTTTTTTAAATTAATATCTAATATAAATAATCTAGTATAGTTTCTTTTACATTCGCGAAACGAACAGTAAATTAGAATCTATTGCTTAATGGCCTAAAACGTAATTAAAAAGAAAATTAGTATAATTAATAGAGAAAATGATGATATGTAGAAGAGAATGGTAATATGGGAATATAACTGTAAAATTCGATACACGAGATCTATGTTGCGGTAACTCGCTACAAATGCTTAACATTCTGTCTTTAGTATCCCCAAGTCAATTATAATAGATAAAAGATGAAAAGAGCGAACGTGATTGTTCTTTCCTCAGAAACATGGTGAAAATGCTAATACAGAAACTTATGATATTTACGATATATTTTTAATTAACATTTTTTTTATTTTTTGCTCTTAGACTGAAAACAGTTTCAATTGATTCTAATTAATTAATTTAATTAAATTCTGTTTTTTAATTTATTCAATTTTTTGTAACTTTATTAGTTCATTAATCTCCATTACAAATTTAAAAAATTACAAATACATTAAAAATAATTATTTCTACTGATAATCTACTGATGAAGAAAGTATTGTTATTTTTGCATTTCGTAACATTTCTTATATTACATATACTAGAGAAATCTTTATAAAAATGTTTTCTTCAAATCTTTTTTGCTATTCCTATATTATCCTGTTTTCTTGAGGCCTGAATTTGATGTGATTCTGAATCTTTAGAAACATTGTTTTATCTGCTAAAATTAAAAATCTGACACTATGCAGGCCAAAAAAATTTGCACAGATGCTAATGTTGAGCTCGTTATTATGATTAATCTTAATTTACTAAGATTAATCATAAAGCAATAAAAAAATTTTCCCATGTTATTATCTTTTTCTCCATAATTTCACTTCTCCTATTAACAATATAATTATATATGTTTATGTTAAGAATAATTTATGTTAAGGAAAATAATAGCAACTATTAATTTTTTACATATAATTTATTTATTTATCTAATAAATAAATCTAATAAATTTAATAAAAATCTGAATTATTTAGAAAGTGAATTTACATACCTCGCAAATATGTAGAACTCAAAGACATTAATAGAGTTGACAACGACCGAATACGTATATACCACTATAATGTAAACTGAAGTATTTATCTCCGTATGTGTATGTAAGTGAATGTAAACTACGGTACATAATATGAAAGCAACTATAATCCAGATAGATAAACTTCCGATCGTAACGAAATATATCCTGTCATAATTCACCGTCACTCCAAGCTGTCGCAATGTTTCATCAATCTTGAAGATCATTTTGTGACAAATTTTAAATTGCTACAAATGTAAAAATTTATAAAAAGACTATATCATAATTTATATATAGAAGCATAGTTTTATCTTAAAATTGCATTGTACGGTTTGTGTACCGTAAATATGGTATAATAAACTTTATAATATATTTCTTACATTATTTCATTCGCTTACCTTTGTGTACCACCAGCCTAATAACATCTTTAGTATCACAGATAAATTAAATGTAACTGTTAATACTTTGTACAGGACATATTCCAGCTTCATCAATCTAAGAGACGCATAGTATTCTTCTTGCACGAGCAACGAGCCATTACAATATATGATGTAAATAACGACGAAATAAATCAGACTGAGTATAGGCCTTGGATGATCACGAGGATATTCAAAACCACGAAGTCCCAATATATGGTTGAGAATTGTCACCGCTTTTATCGCCTCAGAGAAGCTTTTTGGACGCGCAAATAGCTTCATCTCTCAGATCTCTATCGGCAGATATTACTCAATTGTCATTTGCTCAATTAAAATATCTTTGTTATTAATTTTCAGTTGATTTAATCAATCGAAAATCGATCTGAGATTTTCAAAATCAATCGATCTAAGATATTCAAAATCGGATATATCAGATATAATATTCAGAAACGAAGTAGTCGTTGTCTCTTTCTCACGATTTCTTGCTGATTTTCGCGTCAGTGCCACTGAAGATAAAAGGTTGTACCCTCCAAAGATAGAAAGAGTGTTCCACAGACTTGGACAAAATCATTAATTTGATTTGTGCATCCCTCTTGACGGTGTCGAATATTTTACAGACATTTCGTGGATAATTTGCTTATTCGTTCGTGCATGTTTCAATGTCAATTACGTGTGTGTTTCATTAATTCCATGCAGCATTAATCACACTTTCCTCTTTTCTTCCTCGATATCTGCACCAGGTTAATATGTAAATATCACGCAATGCGCTATATTCCGCGAGCTACGCGAAAATGACTGATAATTATGTCAGATCAAACCGTCAGACCGTTAACGCGATTCACTATCTTCTCTCGCTTGCTTTGGTTTGCTTCCTGTTCACAAGTTGGTGATCCACCTTCGTCGATGGAGCATACTTGAGCTCATAAGCAATTATAGTGTGAAGAAGCGCGGGTGTGCTACACGAATGTGCGCAAACGTGCCCCGCCCGGCGACCTTTGAAGTGTTCACACATATCTATAGAAGAGTCAATTCTGCCCGCAAAGGATAATGAGTAATTTGTTGTTCAAATGTACGCGCAGGGATCAGTTTTTATTATCTTAATGCGAGTAACATTAAAAAATAGGGATGACACACACTATATTGAAAGACGATAATTACTGGCTGAAGATCGCGCAAGGCGCGTTACTGAATATGCACACACTGCACAAGAGATGTGCTGATGAAGACAATAGATTAGTAGAACATCATTTGTTACGGTTTAACAAAAAACACACCAAAGAAACGTACAGCTACAATGTGCTGTTTTGAGCAAAAGCATTATAACTTTTACGTAAAAACCATTATTTCCCAGCGGACAATATTTTACCTTAAGGGAATTATTCCTGAAAAACAATTAAGAAATTCAGAGACGAACTGAGGGAAAGTCGAGGGACTGCGATAAATGAAGGACAAGACAAATTGTGACAATTGTTTTTGCTTATAATTTATTTCTTGCCGAATATGCAGTACAACTCGTAATCGATTATTAATTGTACGTCACGTATATTAAATATCGCAGAAAAGATCAATGTCGTCCGGAGCGCGTGTACTGAGCGGTCAAATTTTTTTGTAATATTTAAGGATCATTTCGTTTGCACAATTTATAACAACGGCTCAATTGTCTTACTTTATGGGCAAACGAAAGGAATCACGCGACATCAAATCTCTTTACGAATGCGAACGCGGTGGATTAATGCTGTTGATTATACACATGGCGTAGAATTTGAAGTATAAAATTATTGAGGAAAGAGAAATTTTATTTATTACGATTGATGTTTATTTATAAAACTGACAATTATAAAAGAGATATTAACAGAATGACAAACAAATTAATAAATCACCTAACTATATTTGCTTCATCGATCGCTTTTTAATTGGCTTTCCGCAAAATGAACACACGCGAAAATAGAGTCTTTCGTGTAATCATTTATACTTGTATTATCGTTGTCATTCGTCCGCTTTTTACCACACATATCTTTACATATTTGATGAGAGACTCGCGGGATAGCGTTATTTATAAAATGCTCACTTTTGCCAAAATAAAGCGACCTAAATGACTTAGCTAATTAATTCTGATTTTTGAAAAACAAATTTTAAACAATTATCAAAAGCAATTATTACAAAATACAATTTTCGTTTGCAATTATTTATATATTCATTTTGTTTTGTTCATTCAAAAACAAGAAACTAATTTTCATAAAACTAATAAAATGAGAATAATAATTCTAAAATTAAAAAATTTTGAAAATTAGGTATTGAATTTTATGAAAAAACTATTCACATAAATAATCAGTCATGAAATTAATTTCTTCTGTTCTAATTCATTTGTTTTTTTTGCTGGGAAGCCAGTTTCGTTCTCAAGGACAATCAATCTCGCGCGGATCTTCGAGCGATCGAGTCGCATAATCGCATTTGCAGAGAACCGGGAAACGAGAGGCGCAAGGCGACGATCCGTGAAGTTGGCCTCCTCATCGGCAATTCCATTCTTTTTCACTTAAGCTCGTATGCCGTATAATCGACAACGATCGGGTACGCGGCCGGACGATGACTGTCAAGGGTAGTAGGAGAATTTGAAGGTACGCGGAGGGATAGCAATCCCATGGGAAGCCTCTCCATTGTCCCGAATGGCCTAGTAATCCGTAAGAATCGGATAGATTCGAGAATATCGACGGGTACATTGCAATATGACCCTGCACGACTAATGTAACTCAGCGATATTTATATTTTCACCGATTGTTAATTGTATCGATCGACGGCATATTCCTTCATTCATTATCGAGTGCTTAGACGCATCTGTGTTAATTGATCGTTTAGCCTCCAGAAATTGAAAATGATAAGAATAATTTGGTCCAAGGGACTCCCCCGAAAAGAGATTATTTCAGGAATAATCTGTATTAACACAATGTTCTGTTAAAGTTTTAGAAAAGTCGATCTGCGTCAGCACGTGAGACTGAAGAAATCGTCATGGCTTTCTAAATCTTCGGTCTCATCGAAGTACGCAAGCTCAAGCTTGGAGTACATGATTCAAATAAGCGATGTAGCAGATTGCCAACCGAAGAATCTCGATTTTCGAGAGCTTCTTGTCCGGCGGCAACGTCGGCAGTAGTTTTCGCAGTTCCGCAAATGCCAAGTTGAACGCTTCCACTCTGACTCTTTCCCTAACGAGATAAATATTATCTACTTTAATTATGATCTTTCCTTCGTATAAAAGAATTGTTCAGACGCATTAAATTTACTGCTCTTTTAAAATTGAATAAAATTTCTAATAGGATATGAGAAAACACATTATCAAATGCAATATTAATAAAAGCACAAGAAGCGTAATAGAATAAATTTTATCGATAAGAATGATTAGACCGTTCTAATAAAATTTAAATTTTCTGAAACATAAAAATTAGAAAGAATGTTGCAGATCTTCATCAACTAAACCTAAGAAGAACGACATTTTTAATAATTTTTAATAAAATAATTCAAGGCTATATCAGAAAAAAAATAGAAGTTATTAAAATTGGAATTGAAGATAAGAGATATCAAAGAATGATTTCAATTAATGGAGAATTTTCCTAAATTCTAAAATTTTGACAATTTCGAGTTTGAAAAACTTGTAACTAATTTGTAATTTTCAAATTACATATTAAAATTATATGATTAAGAATTGTCACAAGCAGTTTCTTTGCAGCTATATTTTACTGGTTCGTTTCTTCGGCCTTTGTAGCGGGCCGTCGATTCTGCGCTTATCGTAGTCTTACCGTGTGGCGTGTGCGGTTCGATACTTTTGGGTAGCCCTTCTTCGCCTGCGTCTCTCCTCCCTCGATAAGGTGCCCGTACCAGGAGCGCCTACGCCGTTAACGGCGATCCCGTGGCCGCTGTTCGCCATGGGAATTGTTCTATCTTCGTTCGCGAAATCGCAATTGAAGCTCTTCATGTGCCTCTGCGTTCCGGAAATGTTTCTTTCAAAAAGGTTCAGTCTGATCTACCACGAAAAATTATCTTCTCACCTTCGTCCTGGATTCGCATAGCAAAACATTACTATCTCGCTTCTCGTAGCACGTGGCTGCAATTATAGTTATGATAATTGTCAATTGGGTACAAAAGAACACGGATAACAAATTGCGGCAAGCTTAATTTTGTTCCATGTAACATCATAAATATTAACAACATATTGTAACTCTTTTGTAACTTACAATCTTAATTTCAAAAACATATTGATGTCTGATCGATTTAAAGTTGATACTTTTTTAACAAAAACGAAATCTTTTACTTGCCTATAAACCTCGCTTAAAGATTATTGATGTCTCGCGATTTTTGTTTAAAAAAAATCTGCAGGTTTGTCAGAAATGAATTGTGGTTCAAATCAGTTACAAATTATGTAGAATATAATATTAACTTCAATTTATGTTAGATATTCAGATGTTTATAACATTCTATTTGACATATATTTAGAAAAGTCGTTAACATACGCGAAATAATAATCAAATTTTTCGCACTATTGACCCTAGGGATTTGCGAAAGCAAAAATGAAGCACAAAAGGGTTCACCCTACGTTTCTACATTCCAGAATATTGGGGTTCAGTCGACGATAATTGGATAGCCAAATATTTGTCGTGCACACAAAGACGTAACTTGTGTAAGAGAATTAAAGCCTTAAAAGAGGATAAAGTCAGAAATAAACAAGCTTCGGGAAAATGCGAAATATTGCATTAAGAACACTTCACATTTTTCGTACGTAAGCACGAAGAAGAAAGGAACAAGAAATATCATAAATTTCGGAGACTCTGGAATTCCATCGTGTCATCGAAACAGTCGATTTACGAGAACGTTGCATTATTGAGAGAAACGCAGTTCGCGCCCCGCATAAGTGGCTCGTTCTTCATCAAGTATTGACGAAAACCCAGGACGACTGCTACCCGAACTGATTCTCATGGTAAACCGGCGATTTGTATGAGCGTTCACCACTCTCTTTTCCTCTCCATTTCTTTCTTTAATATTTCAAAGAAAACCACCAGATTTCGGGCGACAAGTTTCCTCCGCGCTTCTTTTAATATTTATCGTGGCACTGCTATCCAATCAAATCGATGAAATCCCTTGTGGATTCTTTTATCCTTACGATTTTACACCGCACGATTTTATGCGAACTTTAATTTTGTAAAAACATGCACTTCGTAATTCTTAGAAACTTCGCGATTTTTATTTACATTTATATTTTATAATTATAAAATTATTTTAATTAATGAGGAGAAAATAAAGGTAAATCATTTACTTTTGTTTAATATTAGAACAGGAATAAAGATTAATGTTATAATTTTATAAATTTTTAAAAATGATATGTAAATTGTAATAGCAAATTTAATTTCTTTGAGATTCTCATATAATATTTCTGACATTTTTATAAAATAAGAAATTATTTTGCATATATAACTATATACATTTATATAATAATTAATATATCTTTTTATTTATTTACCATTGTGTTCCAAAGTGAAAAATAGATTTTCGAGATTTTCCTCGCTCGTTTTCATCTGGTTTGAAACAACATCACTCTTTTCCTGTCATTCTCAATTAAATTCCTCCACCAATTAAACAATAGCTTACGGAAATCTTATCTGATCACTTTATTTCATCCTATTAATGTCAGCACGAGAGAGAACACTTGCGGATTCTTCAAAATATTTCACTTCACTAAATCACTCGTTCATTTATCGGTTCCGGATCGCGATTAGATCGACGTCGATCGTTAACTTTATCTGCGGCAACAAGATCGCCTCTGACAACATCTCGGTCTCCCGGCTTCGACGAGATCGTTGAGAGAGACGACGGGTAACATCCCTGGCGGAAAAACTGATGTAGAGAAGGGTGAATCCGAGTACATGGAGCTCGCGAGTAGGGGCTGTTTCATCTTCCGTAACCACGCCCTTGATTCCGCCGCAGCCTCCCTCGCCCTTTCGTTTCCCCAGCATCCCTGACAGCATCCCGGGCGTTCACCAATCGACAATCGAGAGACATCCCGGCGAACCCGCCCCGACACCTGACACCACGTCGCCATTTCGCCGCATTTCGTAATTCACGCGACAGTATTTTATACAACCTCCCGGATACGCGGACCGTTTTATCGATCATTCGACATCTCGACGTTGAAGATTTTTTTAGAAAACCAACGCTCGATTTTTCGTTGTTGGAGATAATAGTATCTTGACATCGAGTGCGTATGCAAAATAACAGATTTGATCATTTTTTGTACTATCCGTTTACATTTTCTTTTCAAAAAGGAAGAATCTTTTATATCTATAGTAAAATAAAGCTAATAAAATATTAATATTAATCAAAATATATCTAAACTGTTGAGAATTGATAATGTTTTACTATATCTTATTTTTAAAAAATTTGTATAGATGTGTATCTTCTTTTACTCTTAAAAATGATTATTAATATTTAAACAACTTAGCATACATTATTATACGTAAAAATCCTATATACAAAACTTCAAAATTAACGTGATTGATGAAAAATAAATTGATGTATATAATCATTTTTATCTTCAAAATTAAATTTAAGTGATCGATAAAAAATAAATTGATATATAATCAGTTTTTATCTCAACAAAAATTAATATAAATTCTAATAGAATTCCACTTTTATAATTTCTGTAATTTAAAACAAAAAAATTTGAAATTTGTCATTTTAACGAGTTTGGTTGTTCTGGTGTTTAATATCTTTTTAATTTGAAATTAGAATATTGTCCATGCGTGACAAAGGTTTTAAAATCTGCAAAAGGGAAAGCTGTCTTATTTACAGACGCTAATATTTTCTGCTTGATATAATATTTAATCTACATCAGAGGTCGGTGACACGTCCCTTTTGCTGCGTCAGTGATAAACTCAACACGTTGTCAGACATTAAAATACAAATTACGTGGAAATTTTAATTAAAAAGCTACGACTATATTACCAGGTACGCGGCGCGTTTTCTTGTAATTATTCTTTATAATTGATATCACATATACATATATATATTAAAATATTTCATACAACTACATGAAAGATGTTGATTTGACGTTATTACGTATGATTTTATTTTTCGTAAAAAGAATTTATTCCTCTTCTAAAATGATTGTTTTGGTTTATTTTAAATACCCTACGAGCAGCGAGGAAATTGAGGGTGGACTCATTGGAGTAGTATAGATTTCTTCGGAGGATCAGGTGGCGGACGCGTCGCATCTGCGCCGTTCGGCTATAATAATAATCACAGTTGCATCCTTCGTCGTAGAACATTTCTATACAAAACCAGTATCCATTCAGTTCGTTTGTACTTCGCAGCATGTATAAAATACGCGTACAATGTATCCGAGAATTTTGATTGCAAATCGATATTTGATACGCTGAATTCACAAAGTTATATTATTAAAATTGAGAAAAAAATACGCGTATAAAAATTAATTCACGTTTGAGAATTATTATGATTAATTTAAGAGAGAAAACAAAATTTACAAAAATTGAATTCGAATGGTCTATACAAGAAAAAAGAGAGATACAAATTTTATTCCTAAATTTTAATTTGCAATGCTTAATTTAACATTTATCATACGTTTATAATTTTTATTATTTCAACTTCTTTACAGTTTTATTACTTTTCTATTTCCCATACATATTGAGAACTCAAGAAAAATTAATTTCCTGTTGAGCTCACCTTCTTTTCAATTCGAGTATTTGGAGCGACCGAAGAAGGGATAGTCACCCTCGCGCTATCTCGCTAGTTCTATAGAGACAGAACCGCGGAACCCGCAATTATGCAAATTGGTCAATCGGACTTTAATCTACTTCTAATCCGACGACCGACACTCATCTCGGAAATTGCTCGCGCGAGAGTTGACGCGTGCAACCGAGAGTTACGGTGAGGTGCCGCGTGCGAGTGCACGCGCATACGCGCGGATATAACCGATCCTCGCCGCGATAATCAAGGACGCGGCACACACCCTGCTCGACGCACTCGATTAATGTGTTCCGCCGGGCGTCTCGGGTGTCATGAGATAGTTCACACCTCGTTACCACGCGCGATTCTTTTCACGGTTGAAACCCTTTTGGTTTTCCCTTTCATTTCGCTATATGCCTTTATAAATATATCACAACTATTATAAATCAAATATTACTAATATATTAAACGAAAATTAAATAACTTACTTTGACATAGATGTTCTAATATGTTATAATGTAGGCGGTAATAAGGAATAGACACGATTGATATAGTTCGGGAGGAAGAGCGCGTCGGCCCTAGCAATCGCCGTTTATATATTCCGGCGAAAATGTGACATTCTACCGGCCAATCGCAAGAGAGCACGTTTTGGGATATGTGCAAATAACGGATCGAAAACAACTGAATACCAAGGGCCGAATAATGACGAATAATTAGACAAATAATGAAGCGTGATAATAAACAGGGTCGATCCAATGATCCCATCTCGTCAAGAGAATCCGCTAATAATAATTACGTTGATTTTTGTTATGTCAAAAAATTTACATTCAGAAGAGTAAAAAATATTTTTTCTTTAGCCTTTTTAATCTTTATCATTAAATCAATAATACAATTAAATTAATATAAGTTAATAAAAACTATTAATATATCTTAAATATATGTTGTAGTCATAATATAAATATGTACAACTTGAGAAAAATTAAAAGTGTAATATGTGCTATGATATAATTTTATTTTAATTATTACAATGTTTTGAGAAATATTGTTAATCAATTATCTATTAATATGAAAGAAAATTCTGTTTTAAGCTCATCAAATAATATATCATTAAAGAAATATATCTAAATATTTTAATATCAAAATAAAAAAAATAATAGAAAACGAGATAAATCATTACGATTTATGCTTGTAAAGAAAAAATGAAGCGAACGAAGCTATGAAGTGGCGTTCATACAAACTGCAACAGCATGAAACCTATAATCAATATCGAACTACAGAACTTATCAAGAGAACACATTGTAGTCATTTACCTTCGTATGATTAAATTTTCAAAGCTATTCATTTTTGTGTGCTGATTAAAAAAATATTTCAACTTAATAGTGACATTCATGTTGGAAAAAGCATTTAAGCAAAACTTCAATAATGATTTCAATAACAATCCTATGTGTTACACTAAAGATTATTTTTTGAGTCTAAAGTGAATAAATTTCTCAGAAATAATAATTAATCATTCTTTTCAATTTTACTTAGAAACATGAATATTCCTTAATCTTTAATTTTCTTTTTTTTTTATCGTCACATATTTTCATCAATCACATCATATTTATCGTACATATTTAACACATACATTTTTATAATGTATAAATGTACACATAGAAACATTTATTTATGAAGCAAATATACATTTCAAACATTTAGAAAAGTAGCATATGCATAACATATTTATAGAAAGAAAAATTACAATAAGATTTGTATGTGCACATTAAATACTTTTTATAAATTAAAGAAACGCCCCTTTAATTTATAATTATTCTTAAATATTCGCTATTACTTTTCATCATTGTCTGTAGTATATTTTTTAGATATTTAGATGGATTATATATAAATATAAAATACATTCAACATTGAGATAGATTCAACATTAATTGAATTTTTCTACTTGATATCTTTCACTCTTTCTCATGGCTGTAATCGCGAAAATGGTGCCATCATCGCCTTCCGATCGATGCCGTTTTCGATTGATTCCATCTTTTGAATTTCTTGTCTGCCCGGAGATAAAGGAATCGACCTCCCTCTTTGATCGTCGAGCCTTCCACGCTCGTCGCATTTCCGCCCTGACTTCGCCATTCAGCAGGCAATAAAGAAAAGCCACGAAGGCGCCCTACAAAGCACGAATATATACGTAGTATGTAAATTGTCAAATCAATGACAAAGAGTAGAACCTTCGTGTCATAAGTACCTGAAAAGAAGCAAACAGTGTATCGCAAAAGAGCCAGATGAGTTCTACCCGATAATCCTTATGGTAAGATAGTCCTAAGAAGAAGGTATAGTGTATTCCGAAGAGTGGCACTAAAACCAGAGTCGATTTTGCCCATCTCCTGAATTGAAAATAAAAATAGATATAAATATCTAACAAAAGATCATGTGCTTAAATTGAATTTTTTTATTGAAAAATATCATTTTTGCCGTAAATCTTCTTATAAAAAATAACAAAATTTATATAAATTGATATAATTGTAATAAAATTATATGTATATTTCAATTAAAGTTTTATATGTATTAACTTGTATTTCATCTTCTTCTGTTGCAGATGCACTGATGTCTTCAGTTTTACAAGCAAGACGCGAACGATATTGAGAAACAGTACAAAATTAAACTGAAAGAAAAAGATATAAATTTAAATAATCATACATTTCAAATGTCTATTATAATACACTGTTTGACTTACCAAAATAGATATAATAATTGGTATTCTTATAACGAGAAACAGTGAGGAATTTTCATGGGTGGTCCAGCAAAGAGTATCCTCGATAGTTACACGTATTATAATCCATGGCACTACCACCAAGACGGGAAGACCTATTTTATATAATTAGGTTTGAAACTCCGATCCAATGGGATTTAAAAAGATTACTTTATATTCTAAATAGTCTTAAACAAATTTGTCCATTTTACCCCAGCCGAGCACAATATACAGAGCTATGGTGCTGGTGTCGGTACATAGTGCCAGGAAAACCAGATTGTGCAAATACATCCCTTCCATCAAGATCCATGAATAGTTTGCCACGATGAAATATTGCCACAGACTCGTGATAATTTTGCAGACCCAAGTCTAAAAATGTCGATTAGAATTATCCTACTAACAATAAGAAGACTAATTGTAAGATGAAAGATAGAAACAAACGCCGGACAGATAATTTAGAACATTGCCTTTACACACACGTAAGTATTTAAAGATTAATTGATTAATGCGATAATTAGGTATTTTGACTAAAATATAGCTTATAAGATGACTAGACTTTTAAATAAATGCGAAAATTCACAACAGAGAAATTATTCAAAAAAATGATAACTAAATTGAAATAAGAAAATAATTAATCGTATCTATGTCTTCTTTACATTATGCTCCCTGATAAAAGCGTTCTTTCCGTCGACAAAGACGACGTCCCAAGCCAGTCCGATGCCATCTATAAAACTCCAATCTTTGAGAAGTGCCATGAAAGCTCTCATGATAAAGGACGCGAATAGATGCATGTGCAATTTATTTCTGGGATTTCTAAGTTTCCTATGTACGTACGAGGAACATATTAGCGATAAGTGGAGAACTTTCAATGAAATTAAAAAGAGATGATGACAAGTATGTTCAGGTAAGGAAAATACACTCACCTAAGTAAGGAGAAAATCACCATGGCAACAATTAGGGTGGTAAATGAGGTAACGTATCCGATATGTGATACCAGCCTGATAATCGGCAGCCATTTCTGTCAAATAATAATAATGCAATAACAGTTGTATATATAAACAAATTTTATTTTAAATTTATTATATTCATATTACTTAATTCGAAAAAATAGTCCCATATATCTGCAATGTAATAAATTACATACAGCGCAACTTCAAGAAAAATTTGCCACAACAATTAATTAAATCTATACAATCTGTTATAATAATTCACTTATATGTTTTTCTTTATAGAGAAATATTAAATTAGTTATATTAATTATCATTAGATTTATCGTCATTAGGTCCAGAATTGGATATAGCTCGTTTCATTTCTTTATTAAATTTAAAAAAAAATTAAATCCAAAAAATTTCAAATTCCATTTTTATTAATTTGATCGTAATTTATTAAATTATAATCAACTGGGATGAGCGGATTTCCAATTTCGATAATTGCATGGCCCAGACGAAGCTTACATTTAGCAGCGCAAGCTCCGGCGGAATTTCGTTCCACCGCGTATAATTCAGATTTTTCTCGATAACGGAACGCGTACTGTTCAGCACGCACAGGCTGTAGTTGCTCCAAGAGATGCCGTCCGAGTTCCGGTACCACTCGCCGTTCGCCAGGCAGTCCTTGCTGGCCACCGCGAGCTCTCTTAGATTGTCGTTCGCGACATCGACGTAGCCCATGACCGAGGCCGACGGACAGGGCAAAGTGGCTGTTCCTGGTGCGTCAGTGCGCGACCAGCAGAGTAGACCGTCGAAGGTCGGCGGACACTGACGAATTTCTGTCCCATTGCCGTCGTCGGCGACGCCAGTCTTAACGACGCCGCGATACTTTCCCAATCGATCCTCATCAGTGGCATTGTCCCCGGTGAAGCTGATCTCGGTGACTTCCAACACCATGTCGCCAAACGTGGACGTACCTAGCGTGGGCGTTCTCGTTGATGGTAATAACGACTTCTTAATTAACGCGGAGAACACCATATCGAGGTCAGACCCCGATCGATTTCCAATCTATCATCTATCATTTCCAATCAAGTTTCGAGGAGATTTTATGAACTTGCAAGATGCTAAAGTAGATTTCTTTTTTTTTTTTTCGTAAGAAATATCATGAGAATTGCAATTTTCCAGAAGACAAATAGTGTTTCGAATTTTTAGCGTTTAGTTTTATTGAACAAATATTTGAATAATAAAAATTCGACCCACCTTCGAACCCATCGCATTTGGATTTCTGATCGGCTAAAAAACTCTCCACTTCAGCTTCTCCCATCCCGACTAAGCTAGAGAAGCAGGAAAAATAGATTTGCGTTATTTTTCTTTTACTCTTCTATAACGATTTCGTCTACCATTCAGTCCATTGTATTCACGATGCAGAACTATAGTAATCTATGCATCTCTATACTGCATACGATGTATCGTACTTTATTTAAATCAAAGCCCATTATTATGTAAATTGAAGTCACGTATTTATTAATGTTTCTGTTACCAATAATGCTACAACAAATTAGAGTAAAAATCTGTTGAAAAAAGTTTTTAGACTTACGTATCTTTCATGCTGTATTATTGCTGCGTATTAATATCATTTGTAGTGTTTATCTGTTTTTTATTATAACATGACGGATTTTATTTGCTTTATTATAACAGGATTTTATTGGTTTATTGCAAAAGCTTTCATCTCAGCTTGTCCATCTCCTAACGTATAATAAAACAATTGCTATTCATGAAAAAGGACATTCGGTCATCGAAGAGTCTTCTGAACATTATTAAAAATAGAAAAATAAGTATCAGTTAAATTTTTTCTAATTCTTTTTAGCAGTGTTCTACGTAAATAATTTGCACAAATTCATTTTAATCTAAATAACAAAATTATTTCTGTTTTGTACCATTGCGTTGGCAACAAATTGTAATTATAGCGTTAATTAAAGCTTCTAAATAATTTCTTCGCTTTCCTTACCAATAGATCGTAATCTCTTTATCGCCGATTTACGATACAATGTTTAATATCAATGTCACCATCTCTATATATCCCTCACCTTAAGTTTGATTTTATCGCGATCACAAGTGTTTCACGTTATGAGTACTAGCAACAGCACTGTTTGGGTCGCACTTTCCTCAGGGTATGCGCGTCTACGTGATCGCGAATCATCTGAAACTTTAGCAGAGAATCATCGTCGTAAATCGGGCGGCTGCGCGTTAGGCGATCGCACGTGCACGTTTTTCCGCACCCCGAACCCTCTCGTATGTAATGACGTATGTGGAAACAAACTTAAGTAAAGTACGCCGAGCGAGTCAACGAATCGTTCGTCAAACAACACGTGCTGGTTGCACATCGAAGAATTGCAATTTCTAACTACGATTGTGTCATTAGACATAATAAGCACACTTTATTTTTGAGGGATGTCTTATTTCAAATTATACAGCTTGATATACATACGTTATAAATTATAAATTAACTTATTTAATTTAATAAATATTCGCCTATATAATTTATCAAGATTTAAATTATTTAAATAAATATCAATGTTTCATAATCAATACACTCGAGATATTTCTAAGTTTCTAAAGAAGTTTTTAAAGAATTGAGCATCAATCACTGCAATTTAATAAATGGTTTAAATGATTTCTATAAAAGAAATTCATGGAAAAAAAAAGAAATTTTTTTGCAATAACTGAAATAGTAATAAGTATAACTAATGATAAGTACTGAAATAGTGATAAGCAATAATTGAAATAGTGAATCAGCGTCTTGACACTTTTTAACTTGATCTGCTATATGGCTAAATGATGACATCATTACTGTCACCGGTACGTTAAACATATTTCTATAATAACAAAGAATATAAGCGGAGTTGCCTATTGAGGTTGTTATAATAACCTTCCATCTCTGCTTCTTCGATAATTTTAGCAAAGTATATTATTATACTATATATATTATACCATGTTCTTTCACACTCTGGAAAGATTGCTGTAGCTCTCTCTTCAAAAATATATTGAAACCCTCGTTGTGGAGTAATGAACTCTGAAGTAATTACATTTAATTCAATTAATGATCGCTCTTAACAATTCTTTATTAATATTTTACATTACAATACGTCAAAGTCACATATATAATTTATACGTATAATTATTAATCTGCGTATTAGCAGACATTTAAATTATTTCGAGTTTTTGTTAATTTTACTAAAAATATGAAACGTTATAAAAGCGTTAAATTCAGAACGTCTAATGATATTCATTCACCTGATATTGCATCTTAATATGTTTTTCTAACATGAGCATTACTGAGCTGACTGATTTATGTGACATCTCATATCTCTGCGTTTTTTCTGATTTTTCCATGCCTTTTTCAAATACCTATTACAAAATAAGATATTAAATTGGCGAAATTACATTTTTGATATATCATCGAATGTACGTATCGCGAATATTATTTCGGATATTTCTTATTAGATTAATATTCGATTAGAAGAGAAATATCGTTATTCCTTGAATTATAAAACTATTTTCAAAATGGATATTGTTATACGTTAATGTTAAACGTAATTATTTACAACAATATAAATATGTATTCTATAAATTATACGAGAATTTTCAGCTTGGAACTAAAATTGATTAAATTTATTCTTACCATTTATGGCAAATAATTAAAAAAAAGTATCTTTATATTTAGCGTCATGTTAATAATCCAACTATATCATAATAAAATGTATCGTATATATATATATATATATATATATAT
>VBVR01001912.1:0-26367 GCA_011638315.1 Tetramorium parvispinum
GATATATAGATATATACATATATCTATCCAATATATAAAAAGTGGATGTAATCTTCATCTTCCATTTTAGTGTATGAGGAAAGTTTGATTATCGTCGGAAAGTTATGCGGATTCGTTAATGATACCATGCCCATACAAAGTCAAGCAGTCTACTTTGTCTTTATCCACAATAACCGTTGAGTTTATCGACGGAATATCGTGCCGGGACAAAGAGCACAGATTCCGCTAAGTTTTACTGCGTAAAAATCCGTCCAGTCGATTTAGCCGCCCTTCTCTTTAGTCGATGGTGGCTACCGCCGCGAGATCGCGGTCCGACTGGAAAATTGCAATAATAACGGTGATTTCGCGTCCATTTGTCCGCATTGAGTGCACGTTGCGCGGAGTGCGGTGGTCGTGTTCACGGTTAGTAAATACCCGGCTGGTGTATATAATTTTCCTCGTGCCACTGGAAAGTGCTCGGTTATCTCCTTTTCTTTTTCATCCTCTCCGCAAACTTTCCTTGAACGGACATGCGAGAGCCGCAAGCATTCTTAAAGAAATACTAACACTTCGATAGATAACAAGCAGACGCGCCGAGGAATTCTGATGTAAGAAAACCATCGGCATATGATTTGTGCCGATGAACACGCTCGGATCTTATACATTTTTTTCCCATTTTCCCGCAAATCTCTCGGATCACGCATGCGAAAAGTGATTAACTCATACTAAATATTACAGCTGATTGAGGCATTCGATTTGATACATGCCTAAGCCTAGGTACTGTACTGTACCAGAATTGAATTAAGTATTAATTGTATCACGCAACAGTTCTATCAGCGTTTTCTAATCATTTCTGTATTGCCAAATAATACAGTGATTACTTATATAAAATTATTTTAATGATGACTGTCTTGAAGTTTCTTATTGTTTTTTTATAAAATTTAATTTCGTAGGAAATATTTATTTTACAAATTTTTAGCTTAGCAAACAAATATATAATAAATGTATCATATTGTATATTAAAAATAAAGCGTGTATTTTTTTTATCAAACTACAAAAAAATTTTTTGTAAGATATTGGGACATTGTATTTCTAATAGAATTTTTCAAAATTAAATTATCGCGTACGCACAATTTCGGTTTTTAAATTCGTATTTATTAAACACAGAGCGTACGTTGTAACGAAGTTGAACCGAACTCGCATTGTACCGTGAAATCCAATCTGTTTTATTAAGCTTTTTGTTGGAAACTGCTTCGTTGCATATTCAATTCCATTTTATACGAGCAGCCTCGTTCGCCCTATACGCCTCGTTGCGAAAGTCCCGCAACGATAAATTGTATCTGAATCTCCTCAGGCTCGCAATTAGACGACTGGATAGAGGACACTTTGAAGTATCGAATGCAATGTACAACCTGATACTTGTAGGCGACAATGGGAATAACGGGTTGGCCGTAGATTTCTCTTTTGTCTCTCTCTCTCTCTCTCTCTCTCGGGGTGCGATATACTTGGATATATACGCACACCACACCTATGTGGGCGACATACACGCGCGGGACGAGCTGTCGTAAGTGCACGATAACGCAAATCCGTACATGGCATACACCGGCCGGTGAACGAGCGTGGAGCGGAGCCCGTTCGGCATGCCCCCGCGGTACACCCCATATTCGTTGAATTCCAATTCCTATTTGTATTCCAACCACGTCCGTGCCCGCTCTCTCATCCGGGGAATATCCCGGTTGCGTAGATTGTTTCCGAAGCCTTGCCCAATGCGATCGGCCACGTGTATAAAGTAGACGTGCCATGTTACAATATACGAACGTCATTATTCTTGGAAGCAGTACCCGTCCCTTTTCGCGTCTTCGTTAGGAGAGGAACTCGCGTATTCGCGCCGGAAGGGCGGTTGAACGGGATGCTGTCGAGGAAGAAAGAGAGAGAGAGAGAGAGAGAGGAAGAGAGTGTCGAAACAAATTATCGTTCGTTTATCTTCCTACATCCTGCGTCGTCGTCTATTTGGCGATTTCATGCGATTAGATATCCTAGAGCATGATTTGTTAACGATTCGTTAGTGTCGTAGCGAAACGGTCACGTTGGTTCTTTTTTATCGTCGTATAAATTGCGAAACGATTTAATTTTTTCTTCCCGAGAACGATAATAATAACGACGAGATAAATCACAGTTGCAAATTTATAATGCTTTGATAAATGGACCGTGTTTCCTCTTATCCGTATCACGGCGCGTTTCATTTGCGAACGCGTGCGGCGAGTGCTCGCGCGCGCGGCATGACGCGACGCATGGCGCGATGCAAATAGATAGCTACGAGCCGGGATATCTCAGACAAATCTTCGGAATCGCGATCGAAGGCCATCGGCGGGCTCGTAAATCGCCCTTCCCTCTTTCTCTGCCCTCCCTCCTTCCTGTCGAAGGTAAGTCTACGGGTTCGAGACTCGCAGACGAGTCGTTCCGCTTCGGGGGCGAATGCGGGCACGCACGCATTTACGCACTTACGCGCGTTCGCTCTCGAATACGAATTACGAGCCGTATGCGAGCGCGCGCGTGCGTATGTGCAGCACGCACTCGTCCCGCGCGGATCCCGCGGATTATACGCGCGTGCATTTACGAGCCCCGCTACGCGCGCGCACGAATCGCCCGGGGCGATGGAGATTCTATCGTCTCTCGCACATGCGGATCGCATGCGTCTCGGTGGCGGAGCTGCAAATTGAACATCTGCCGTCTCGTCTGCACGAATGCGCATACGTGTCGTAAAATCCTAATTTTTATCGCGGCGTCGTTCGTAACGACTGCGAAACGCGGCTATTAAAATCGCTATCCGACTCCGCGTCCCTTTATGGTACTATCGATGAAAACCTATCGCGCTCGGGCTATTACATTTTTAATACGGGCTTTAAAAGGTATTGTATTATTCGCTCGGTCTTTCATCATGCAATAAATCGTACAATAAACCGTTTAAACACCATACGTCTATTTTCGAAGATATCAGATTCAAGAAAATCTTTTTCTTTTTATATGTTAGATATTTTTTAATCTTAGAGCCGGTTTAGTTTTATGTACTGTTCGCTCCACTCCAATCGTCCGTGTATTGAAAAACAATCAAATGTGTCTGAACAGAGTTTAAACTTTTAATCGGAATTTAAACTATTATTGAAAAACCGGCTTTTAATGTAACCAAATTGCCAACAACGTAATACTATTTCTCAAGTGAAGCAATTTCGAATCTATATGAATTTATCCTTTTATTTTTCAGAGTCTCTTCCTGAATTTGTCGACTCATATATGTAATTCATGAATATTATCGGCATTTCATATACATATATTGGCAATTTTATTACATATACTTCAGATAGATTTTATGTGGTAGGTATTAATTGTTGTCAGTTACGGCTGAATTAACACAGGACTATATATAAGAGAAATTCTGCGGTCTATTAACGTCCGAGCAAAGCTATTGATTATCTCGAAATGGAGAATGCGGAACGTATTCTCCAATCGAAAGTACATGTAGAGAGGAAACACGCATCTCGTACGTATGATAAAAATTAAAGGTGATCACATCCGGTCGATTTTTTTCTTTATATAAAATCTTTTGAAGAATATCTTCTCACAATGAGAAATCGATCAATTTCCAATATCTTGCAAGATATTTAAAATAAAAATAAATATTACTATTATTATATATGTAACAAAAAACCGAATAAAGGCCGACCTAATGGTAATTAAAGCTCGTTATATATTCTATTTTTATAGATTGTCGTAATGTAAATAAAATAGAAAGAATATTTTCTAACATTAAAAATTCGCTATTTGCTACTGAGCGCATAAACATTTTATGCGATATTTTTAGTTTTCCGGTATATTTTACAGATTTCTGGGACTCAACGAAAAAACAGAAATGTAGATGTACATTGAATAAAAACAATGTGCACGACATATTTTCAATTCGAGAAATACGATACGGTCGTCGCGACTGGTCGTATAACTTGCAACGATGTGCATACGCGATAATTAAAAAGCATTATGGAAAATATTATCCGCAGATCAAGTAGAGATGATGATGATAGTACCAATTATAAGTTCACATTCGATTCATATGCGATTACACGGGGAGCAGCGCGTCGACAGTTCAATATAATTT
The DNA here is from genome assembly GCA_011638315.1 of Tetramorium parvispinum. Lineage (NCBI taxonomy): Eukaryota > Metazoa > Arthropoda > Insecta > Hymenoptera > Formicidae > Tetramorium > Tetramorium parvispinum. The sequence goes on from VBVR01001912.1 coordinate 4,130, forward strand.
AACCAGCTCACATATTCGTGCGATTTATGTCACGTGTAATTGATACAACACCGCCGACTTATCAGCGGTTTATAATGCCACCGATACGTAACAAATTCACAGAAATTATTACGCGGAGAAATTGAGATTAGCGGCGCTGTCGGCCCGTCGTGCGAATTAATCGTCTTACGGATCGGGTGAACGGCGACTTGTTTTATGTAAAGTGAACGAAACCGTTATGGGCCTTTACCCCGCGAGACCTTAGCGAAACCGCGCGAAAACAGCCTCATAATTATACGGCTTGGGATTTTACTGTTACTCGCAACGCGCAATTAACGCGCGTGAGATTAGAAGACCATACGTTTCGGTTAGCTACCTGTTGGTATAACTATTTGCCATAGGACATTTATTATAATCATTGGCGACGGCGGCTTTCGTTCGTGCGGTTTCCACACATAAATCTGAAACCTTAAACGAGATGAGTTATCAGTTGCTCATAATATCTCTATTTACATCGAGAAATGCCCGATGTGTACAGAGCGGTGTCCTTCATATTGCTTTGGCCGACTATGCGATTATCGGACAATTAAATAGCGGAAGAATCGTTAATTGTCAAGTAGAAGTCAATTAAATGGCTGGCCGTTAATTGCGATAATAACTCTCGAGTTCGCAATATTTCATTTATATCGTTGCGCGCCGGTTCAGCGAAATTATTGTGCGACTTATATACTCTATAGTTTCGTGGGAAGCTTGATCTGGATTCTTTTCCACGTCGCTTGCTCAGATATCTCTATGTGATAAAAAATTAACACGTGTGCGTGCTAATATGATTGCGGATATATCTGTGATCAATCGACTTTCCCGCTACTCCAGAGTGTGCATCCATTTATGGAAGACGTTGGAATAACGCTTGCTATCTTCTCCGGCTGAAGTAATAATAAATCTCTCTTATTATATCTTGATCTCACACCGCAAGTATTCTGTTTATATGTTAAATAAGAGAAATACAGTACTAATACAAAATAATTGGAATGTCAAAATTTCTATCTGTTTGCATTTGTATTTGCTTCAGAAATTTATTATGGTAAGTTTCTTCAATTAATATCGTCGTAACAAAGTAAGCATGCAATATTTCGTATAATCTTTTAAAAGCTACTGAAACTTAATCCTAATAAGCGATGAGATACATCATGTACTTTTGTTCTTCATTATATTATTTTCAATTTAGAAACAAATCTTTATAGAAGCTTTTGTAAAAATATGCGTGAATATTTCTAGACATTTTTAAATTTTGACTTAATCTTGTTCTCTTGTTTTTGATAAAACATCGTCACTTCTTGTTTTATATTCCTGATTTTGTATGCGAGTTAATTTCTAATAGATGAAGATTCTTATCGTGGAATTACATCAGAATCAAAAGTTAAACGACCTCTCTTCAATCTCTCTTCAGCGCTTTCGGTAACGACCGAGGTCATACGTCAAGTAACGAAAAATAAATTGAAGAATGATTCATCGATTACTTCGTTTGCACTACCATTCTCTTGTTCCGGAAGTCGTTAAACTGTAGCCTGCGCGACTAGATCGATGGATCGTTGTTTGCGCTCCCTATGACATGCTCACTTTGTTGAAGAACAGTTAGCATCTTGTCCGAGATTGCGGACAAGAAATCTCCCAGCGCCGTGCGGTTCTCAAATGAGTTTTTCTTTTACACGCGACTATTCGCGTGTATATCCTGTATTTGCTACGATTTTGCTCGTTTTAGCGATACTTAACGGCACAAGCAGCTGTCTCTGTTATTTACCGGCCGCTTGACATACGCGTGATGATCCATCATCATGCGGATGTAAAACGCGCATTTGACGCATCCTATTTCGTGACATTACGGCAAAAAGTGTTAATTGCGAATTATTTGTAATTATATGTAGGTTAACGGGAAATTGCTTCTATAAAGTAACACGCAACACGGACTTCTCCGTTTAATTTTTAATAAAATAAGTAGAAAGTCCGAGGTAGAGACTTTCCTGCGTCTTTAAATGTTCATGAATACCTGCTTCCATAAATGTAAATTTTTTAGCGTAGGAATTTGGATTATTTTATGTTCGTAAATTTTAACCGCGTTTTTTCAACTATTTTTAACTATGATGTACATTTGACATTCTTTCCGTTTATTTTACATATATTCGCGGTTCGCCATTTTTCATTCTCGTGGGCGCTTAAATGCCGCTTATTCGCGGGGAAGCTAACAAAAATAATGAAGTAGTGGGTAAAGAGAAATACGATGTTTAGTGCTTTCGTTTTAAACGTGTACTATTTCAGCTTGTGGCGCCGCGCTGTATTTTTCTTTTCGCTATTTCCGTATTCGTGACAGAACTGTTACAAAAATACCAGACGTTTACTATGTTTATTTTTTAGTCGCGCATTTTATTTGCAAACTATTGTGATACACTTTCGCGTAACGTGAAACCAATTTCAATATTAATAATACAACTCTTTATATTTATTTACGTCAGCAAATATAATCACGTTAGCGTTCGCGAGTTAATTGCATATTGACACATTGAATTGTATCTTCATGTGTTACAAGTCGATTACAGCATATCTTCAAGGAAGATTAATTGATATGTTTGTATAAGATTTAGCCGAAAATTACACGCTAGAAAGCCCGTACGCGATTTACGAGGTAAAGGAACGTTTCCGCCCAATTAAATGCAAATCGGCTGCGATGACACGATGTTCGTTTTTCTATCGCGTGTTTGCCCTCTTATTTTCTCCGAAACTACGCGACGCCGCATCACGTGTGGAATAGTGACCGACTTGAAAGATAAATGCGCCGACACATTTGACGTGGCGTAATTATTACTACATTGCCAACCCGGCGATAATGTCGGGTAAGCCGCCTGACATTATTTAGCCGCCTCTATAATTTAATGACCGGCAACAATCGCGAAGCGGCAAGATACCCGGTTCATGTTAATTGCTTAATTATTTTGACTTCCTGTTGATACAAATCACGCGACGTGTATGAAGGTTGAACCATTATGAGCTTTGAAATCACAGTGACGCGATTATATACTCGCAGGTTTACGAAATATAATGAACGAACATATTAAGATATTTAATAGAAAAAACAATTTTTATCACTTATATTTTAATATATTTATTAATAATATTGTAATATGTGCTTTATTTATATTTTTATATATAATGCGAATATATTAATACACTAAAAGAAAAATTCTGGTTAAAAACGGACGAATCAGAAAAATCTTGTAGACGTGATCATATATTCTGTTTTTTATAATTATAATTAACACTCAATACTTTATAACTTATAATAACCAGAATTCCTATTATAATAACCAGAATATTTGATCATGCCTACAAGATTTATCTGATTCATCTGTTTTTAACCAGAATTTTTTTTAGTGTAACGTTACTCTTATACCTACAATTTATCAAAAGGATTATTTATCTATTTTTCTGTTTAACTGTTTGAATATGTTACTAATCTTTTGTATATAATTTTTGATGGTATAACCCTTTGCAGTAAAAATCCACAAGTTACTTTTTAATGCTCGATACGTGTGTCTAAACACATATAATTTAATTTGCCCGAGATACACGCAAGGCAAGGATCTCTCGGATTAGAAGTCATTTCGGAAGTGAAAATCAGTCGGATTTTCGCGCCGGCAACACGACGGGCGCGATTCCACGACAAGGCAATCCGCGCTTGCGGAGGCGCAAAACCTCGCATCCAATTTTCTAGGAACGCTGCCGCGCGCGAGTCCATATCGAAGCACCGGGAGAGGCGCCCACCAATATTTTATTGCCGGCCGACAAACATGTTCTTTCACACACGCCGGTTTCGAGAACCGGAACGACGTTATCGCACCGAATCGCTCGGCGACACGCTCCGACCTTCTTGCCGCTCTTCTTCTCTTGGCCGTCCTCGAAGAGGAGATTCTTTCGCGAGAGGTTGACTGGAGGGGCAAGGACACTTTAATCCTCCTACCTTCGAGGTTATCTTCTCAAACAGGAAGACGAGAAGGAGGAGGAGGACGAGACGATAACGACGACGACGACGACGACGGTTTGGGAGAGGCAGAATGAGAAGCAGGAGGTTCAGGCAGGCGAGATGCCTGATCATCCAGACGTAATCGCGGCGGATGTGGGATGTGCTCGGTGTGAGAAATGTAATCCTACCGGATGACGCCCGCATCCGCGAAATCACCGTTTATCCGTGTCTTGTACCTGTTACGCTCGTTTGCATTTTGATGCTTAAGTTAAGTTTGTCATCTTTTTCTTCCGACACGTTTCAAAAGGCGGAAGAAGGTGGCGGAGAGGGGCGAAGAAATCCGTTCCATTGCGACATTGCCTGGAGAGTAGCGAAAGCGCTTTTGCGCGAGCGGACGACATTAATCACCGATTTACACGCTGCCGGGAGGTCCGCCGGTATTTTTCGCTCCGCGCCGGGAGAGTTTAACTTCGAATTTATCGCGACGAGGTCGAGAAAGTAAACATTGTAATTCATGGACAATAATCGAGTTGAAGGAAGTGATTTTGATTAAAGTTTCTGTCCTCGGGGTCGGCGAAATAGCATAGATCGGGCACGGTTGGAGATTGTGGATTTCGGAGTAAAACTTAATAGTAAGGATTCTCGCGCGCGGCGCGCAGCTGTTGTTAGAGTAGAAATCACTTTCCACATGGATATCTCCCTATCTCGCTTATTCTTTTCCCGGCGGTGCCCTTTAATGAAAAGGCAAAGTTATTGTAACACGGTACCTAATTTCGTTTAATTGTATATTATTACTAAGGGGGATATGCTATCCGCGGAAATTTGCGAGCAGAGAAGCGGAGTTGGTAGAAGACTGGTACCAGGTGATGTACCCCTGGACGTAAGCCCGCAAGGCATTCCGCTGCCATTTTATTTCGCGATTATCCGCGCGCTATTAATTGAAAAGTAAATTATGAAGTATACGCTCTCGGTGCGGCACGATTAATCGGTCGATAACTAATACGCAAATAATGAGAAATAAAGTCCGGATTGCCTTGGTATCCCCCTTTCTTTGCCCTCGAATCCGTTCTTGTTCCAATGCAATAAAGCCGTCGCAATTTTGTACCTCGGAATTAACTCTCTACACGATTCGACGCGCCGCGAGAGGGCAAAGTTTAACTGTAAAGGCGGTACCACACTGAATTGTACCTTCGACAAAGTGAAAGGTGTATAAGAATGTTCATCGTTAGTTCGTTTCCGACCGGAAGTCAATACGGCACTAATTAAAAAAGGCTGATAAACGTTTAACTGTTCCCTGTATAATGGATCGTGGAAGATACTTACAGTTTCGCTTATGAATCACTTTGTGACATGGTTTTAATTGCATTGTGATATTTAAATCACAACTTCTATTTCAACAAAAAATTATATTATTATTTCGTTATGTTTGACACAAATTTATTTATAACTGATTTATAATATTTAATAATAGATTTATATATTTAATAATAGATTTGAGAAGTAAGTAGATATTTAGTAGAAGTAAGTATTTAAAAGTAAATTTTAGAAGCAAGGGATTATATGTACGTTGACAAAAACGTGTTTGTTAATTTTTTATTTTTTTATATTTCTGCTGCATTAATTTTACAAGAAATTGAATTTAATAGTGGTGAAAATTCTCACGAAATATGAGATCAATATTGCTTAAATTATATTTTAAGATTACGTTCTGATAAGACCTGAGACAGTTTATCGTCATGCTTTAAAATATTGTCAAATGCATTTTATATATCATATATGTTATTAATATAGATATTGATGTATTTGTTGAATTAGATATCATAATGTGGTATCACCTTAAGTCGACTGAAAGGGCACGTTCGCCTTTGAATAAAGGCGTCACAACGAGAGGCAGGCCACAATAGTGAAATCCTAAGTAATGGTTCGATGGAGGCGTGGCCATTCCCGCCTAAACTATCGCCTCGATTTATTTATTTGACCCTATTTCGGCGGTTTGTGGCGGTGCCTATGATGGAATCTTTCGTGATTCAGTTCTGCATTTATGCGTAACTAATACGATTTCTATCATTGAGATTTATAATACAAAATTCATAATAAAAATTAAATGTCATATGTTAAGCCGCAAATGATCATCGATGATTTTTGCATAAGAATACGAAAGTAGATAAAGTATGTGAGAATAAATAATCTGTCGAGTCGCGATGAATAGCATAAATTACAATATACAAAATAAATTTATGTAATTTTATATAGATATTATTTAGTACAATATATGTATTAAATTTGTGATATAAAGATATTATATAAATAATTAACATAATCGTTTAAGTAATTGTAATTAATATAATTACGATTTTTATATCTCTCATGATCGTAATGTTTGATAATCCAGCCACAAAGTGTTTCATGTTTTGAGTTGTGCTCGTAACAGTGCGAAAAATCACGGTACGGTTTCAGTCAACTTTTCCCATTTAACTTACAACGTTCGCGACTAAAGCGGGGCTGAGTCATTTCGAGAGCGATTAATGACATCATAATCTTGCCTCGAGCTATACTCAGACACAAAACATTTTCAGTCGAACACGAATTTAGGAAAATTGGTTTAGTCGTATCCAAAGCAATTCGAACTCATTTTCTACGGAAACGCTATTACTTAAAACATAGAATTAAGTTATTTTTGTCCTCCTTTTTTTTTACAAAATCATGAAGTAACATTGACACGAAATATTTTTTTATCTAATTTGTCTCATAGCAAGTTAACGCTCTTTAACTGTTATTATTTATTTATACATACATGTATAAAAGTTATAAGCGGAAATGAGCAACTTCTTTACAGTTACATAATCCACTAAGCGCAAAAGGATTAATTAGAATTCCATCAAATGACGGCGCTATATAGTATACGGAAAAGAGACTGTTAATGCGAGTTTCCGACCTCGCGGGCACTGGAGCGAGCCGCAGCAAGATCCAAGAAAGTTTCCCACGGGAAAGCAAAGAGCCGAGGATATCGTCGGATCGTCAGTTCGAGCTCTTAGAGATTTCTAGAGAGCTCGGCGATCCCTGCGGGCTGATGCGCGTTCCGCCCCGCTGTAGAGCTGCTATGTAAATTCACTCTCCAGCATCGCGATCGCGGTTGCGTTTCGCAATTAGTGCGGAATGCACTTGACACGAGCGGATCGGTTGCGTCGAATCCGCGATCATTGCAATTGGTGGTAGACAGGTCCCGATTTCTCAAATCGAACCCATGATCTTGGTGAGTCGTAAAATTGTGAAGGAGGATAGAGAGATAAAGAGAAAGATCTGAGAACGAGGTCTGAGAGAGAGAGTGTGTGTGTGTATATATGTTCTTTCAAAGCCACCTACGCAGGCGAGAGTCTCAATTTGGTCATCCCGTGCTCCACTCAGTACCGTTAATCGTGCATGTGCTATCAAGCGCGCTAGCGCGGCCGCGAGGGTCATGTACGCTCGCTAAAGAGTTAATTGGCACATCGATTCACGATGGTAATGACGGCGCTGTCGAGGGTAGTCATTAAAAAGAGAACTGATCGCAGGTATCTCGACTGTATTTTAGTCTACCCTGATAAGTCGACACGCAACGTCGAACTACCCACTCGAATTTTTCGTGTCATCGGGAACATAGTGTACTTTTGTTATTTCTTTTATTTTTGTTGCACATAAAATACGTCGGAGCTATACGGCATGCCATTTTTATTTCGAAAAAATTATATATCAATTTTATAGTGTTATTCAAACTTTTATAAGTCTGAAACGTGTAACTTAAAAACTTCCTAACATAAAAAAAAAATTGAAGGAACATTTAGAGGATATTTCCTAAAATAACATAAATTGAAAATGTATAAGTTCCACTAAAATTCTTATTTTTATTTTCTTCGTACAGTTTTACGGTTTCTCATAAAAGTTAAAAACATACATAATAGGAGAAAGTGGCCATTGCATGGTATAACTTCAATTTATATGAACGTTATAACTCATTTCTGCAATCTTACTGTACTGAGTTTTTTCTTTACCACGGAATCTTTCATAGAACAGTAATGCTATAAAGAAGATAAATTGCAAGTCTTTTTCAATTTAACGTTGGGATTTTTCAGTGTTACACGCGCAATATTTTCTACTTTAAGATTAAACGAAGAGAGATTGTTCTTATAACATAGAAGCACACTTAACGTAGGTGCTCTAAAATTGAGAACTTGAGGTTTTCTTGATCTGTGTCTCTCAATGGGACAGCAAGTTTATCTCTTTGAAAATCAAAAAGCACGATCGTATTCTCCATCATTACGCGCAGTAAGCAGTAAGACCGACTATGTATCTATATGAGTTCTATTTAATCATGAGTATTTTAAAGTATCTCTGTAAAATTATAAATCTAGATTCAAGTTTTTAATAAGCTCGATCGATCCTGTAGCAGATGTACTTTCATTTTTGTTAATATGTTTTTATCTTTTAAAAAAGTCTGAAATTTTCAGAGAATTTTCTCTCTGCTTAGAAAAATTAGAGAATTTTTTAATCTTTTTATCAAGATTTCATTTCAGAATTCAAATTTATTTATTTAATATTATTTTATTCTAATTTTTATAAAAGTTTTTGTTACAGTTATTTCTTCAAATCGCAGAATTATAAACTGATAAACTGAATAAATTACGAATTTTCTGATTAATTTGCGATATTTACATTGTTCCACGTCATTTAACACATTAAATTATTTATTTATTTATTCTCGAAAATCTACAATATTGGAAGTAACATATATCTGTTATTAATATTGTATGCAAATAAATAAATTTGCGGTTAAGCAAACAAAGAGGCGAATGAATCTAAATGAGAAGTGTCTTGGAAGAGAAATTGTTCTTTGAAAAACTTCTTCGAAACTTGTTGACATTTATTACTGACTTTTCAGGTCGTCACTTGTATAACTTATAATACCACGTACTTGTAATACCGATGCGCGATATCAATACGAATAACCACTCGCCAACGAATTTATCGTCGGGCATGTTGAAGAAAATCACCGAAGGCGCCGGTGCGCGCGTATCTCCATGCAAAAATACGGAAGATCTATTTCTTACGTGCGCATTTCGCGCCCCGGATTCTCGTATTTTGTGCGAAAACCGGTTTTGCCCCCGCTGAATCGGTGGCGGCTGACAAATCGGCGAACCCGATTCGCCCGCGGTCCTCGTCGCCCCCGCGGCGGGACCTACTTGAGAATACCTGTCGCGCGGACGTTTCAATTTGTAATCGAAAATATCTACGTTCGCGCGTGTGCATCATGCGTCGCACTTCTGTGGCTGCACGGCCATTAATCATCCTCTGATTCCATTCGGGGGCACCCCCTCTCCAAAGCCGGAGCTACTCTGCAGAAGCTTCACGACCTCCTTCCCTCCCTCCCCTTCCCAGCGAAATTATACCGTGCCCTTCGTGTACATTAATTTCGCGGCGCCGAACGACGCCTCACCTCGGCCGCTGCAGGGTATCCTGGAAAAGACTTTGGAAACGCGTTCTCGTTGAACGCAGTCGCTGTTTTCTCTCACTGCGCCATCCCAAGATAACGTTTGATATATTGGGTATTTCGAGAAACGTGCTGAGAAATTAATTCCTGTATTCGCATGTAGTATACTGTGTTGCGATGTCTGCGTTGTCTTTTTTCTCATTATCTTTCTTCTAAGCACTTGCGTGTTCCTGACTATCCTACGTTCTTGTTACCAACTTGAAATTTGATTACAACCGGTTTTAATCCTCATTCTTGTAAGAATAGATGAACAGACATATTAATTTTTCTAGTTTCCACAAAATCATGTTGCCATTTTCACAAAATCATGTTGCCATCATGTTCCACAAAATCATGCTGCCAAGTATTTATGCAACGTGCGAATAATTGATAATGCACGTTGAACATTTCTCGCGAAATATTTAATTTAATCTAATACAATATATCTAGCATATAAGCAATATAAATTTGATAATTAAACAATGTTAACAATTTTGAGTAAGACAAATGTTTTTAATAAATTTTGATTATTTAATTAATATTTTTGAAGAAGAGAAATAAAGGTCGATATATTAGACTAAAAAATACCGAAACGAGTTTAATCAAAAGCGCAGATACTTTTTAGTAAAATATTTTAGAAATGTGTTATCTCTTTCAATTTATAAAAGATTAGTTTTTATTATAATTTATACAAAAAAATTGCATGTTGCTCATCAAGGCTACATACTCGAAGGTTGATACACATTTTTGTTTACTTCATTGCTGGATATTTCGTTGAGCAGAAAATAGTACAAGCAAAGTATAACGAGAAATTTCTCGCGGGGATATGCAAATCTTCATTAACTTTATCGCAAACTGTTCTTTGCAAAATAGTGTGCGTTTTAAAAGATGGCAATGCCAAGATTGCAGACTACTGCATTCGTATTGGTATTAGCCTGCGTTTAGTTAAAGGCGTATTTTTACATTGTCCCGAGATACGGCGAGACAAGATCAGACGTAGCCGACGTAGCGATGCGACGAATCGCGCCGGCGAAGAAACGCCGTGTAATGTTAACGAACGCGATTGTAAGCACAGAAACGACCGTCGACAGCTTTGTTTTGCGCTGATATTGGTGAGAGTATACGTTACGGGCTCTTGAGCTTCGCTCACGTATTGCGGAGTCATTTCTAAGTGATTCTCACACCAAGGAAGTCTCAACATTTATTATCAGTGTAAATTCTTTTCCGTGGGCTTTCGTGCGAGTTTACAAATATACGATTCTGTCAGAGTTTATAATAGTTATTCGGAACATTGTCCAAATGATATGAAAGCATCGCTTTATGTACCCTATTCACTGGCACTTCGTTCCGAGCCGTTCGAGTCGCGATTTCGTCTAACAGGAACGAAAAAAAATGATATCACAGGGGAGAAGCAGCTGTTGAGTGGTCGGAGGATGCATCTTGCAACAGCGGCGGCGGTACCACTCGGAGGTCGAAGGTTAACTCGCCCAACGTCGGAGCATAGGCGGAATATAGATGCACAGTACCGTTCGCCGCTTCATTTCCTTGAGTTATGGTCAATTACGGATGCCTTATCTCGTCGGCGTAGGTCCGGAGGTAGGACTACCATCCGCCGGCGAGAGGAAGGGAGAAAGTCAGCGAGCGCGCCTCCTTCATTCTCTCACAGTCGCCATGACAGGGATAATCTAGCGGCAAGTATCTAGCCAGGAAAACATCCTCTGCGCCGCTCTCGCTAAATCGTCTCCTTTTCCAGGTTCTCACGGAGACGGAGTGTAATCGGCGAACGAGCGCATCCGAGTTTAACGAAAGATCGGTCGATCGGTAAGTTACTCTGCGAAAATAACGTCACAAGCGTTTTACACTCTTGCTGTTTATCTTGAATTAAATCTCTTAAATAATGTTGATGTATTTAGTTGTTTATTGATATAGAAGTAACTGCTATATCAAGTCTGACAATTATCTCGATTTGCCAAATATTTAATGAATGCAAATATTCCATATTGACGAATTTTGTTGAATTTTTTTACGTAAATAATATCTATTGAAAATTCTTCTGTTGCTCTTAATATAAGGAAGTCTTTTCAATATTACATTTTTGGCGCAGATTTATTTAATATTTTTTTTATTTATTAGAAATATTAAATAATGTTTTCCTAAAGAGATTATGCCTCAGGAAATAGAAATTTTGTTTTGAAAATATTGAAGTTTTCTTACGTTCCCATATGCAAAGTTATTATGTTTACAAAGGACTACGGTTTGCCTTCACAAAGGGCTGTGAATCGGCTTTATAATAACTTACATTTTTGTACGTAACAAAATATATTTGTAAAATGTAAGCATAATAGAAATTTCAAAAGAGTCTAAAAGAAAATTATAATAGTTTTGAAAGAAAAAGAAAATAAAATGTATGTTTCGATGATAGTTTAATTCAAAAATTCTGTCTACATTTATGTGTTATAAGGCGTATGTATTGCAATCTTGTGTTTATTGATGAAAAGTATGTATATATTTAATTATAAGTATAAATAGACTTTAGGATTTTAAGGCTAGGAAATTACGACGATTATCGAAGCACCCTGTAAGATCGTTACACACTATTTCCTTCTCCGATCCCCGCGTGTCCGATGCCTGTCTGAGCCGCGTAATTAAATTTTACTTCTCGCCGCGCCTGCATCTCTCAGAAACGAGCTCTTGAAATTAATCTCGCTGGTATAAATTGGTCGATGCGCCGTGCGGATGGCCGAGTAGCCGTGTTTATGCCTGGTTACGGCTCCGACCAGCATGCGCATTTTAAGAACCGTGAGCCAACGATAGTGAAAGTTCGTGCAGAAAGAACGTGCAGAAGCGAAAGTTAGTGCCGTTCGAGCAATTAAGATGTGGTTTACACCAAGAATTAAAAAGAAGGAAATATTTTTAGCTCGTAACAATTCAAGATAAGCACGTTATTCTTCACGCTCCGTAAATAAGCGGTATTCTTAGATTTTATTGGCTAGACATAGGATTAAACGGAGTTTATCGTTTCAGTCGATCGAGAGAATTAATTAAGATTAAAAGTAAATCTATTAAGGTCCGAGTTTCAGATTTATTTCTCTTCGATTTTAATCCAAGCTCGTAATGTTTTGAGATAGATATGCCATTTCCGTTATTTTATAAATAGAGAAGATCATTATAGATAATCCATTGCAAAACAACTAAATTGATGGAGATAAATACCACGAAGGATTATCTCGGCTAAATCTAAAGTTCTAATTTTTCTAAATATATGAGATCAGTTCGTCATTGTTGTTCAGCAGGAAATTACTCTTAACTCTTTGTCAGATATGAAAAAAAGAATTAATTTTGAGAGTAAAAATAAATTCACTAAAATTGAAACGTCTTTCTTCTTTCTGAAAATCTGACAGTTCTCAGTTTCTAATAATCCGAGAGGTTAACGTATCAAACCCATTTCATTATTTCCACTATCAAATTGACGAGGGTAAGAGATCTATGAGGATTTTATGTCTCGACACCTCGGGGCGATTTAATACCGTTATTAATTTTACTACCGAAACTTTTCTGTCGGTTTATAGATTTCCGCTCGGGATATTAAAGGCGGCTCTCCGGTCTGCCAGCGGCGGTGATGAATTTTGTAGAATCCCGCGTGTAAAAATGCGACGCGCGCGAGAGACCGGAGTACGTCGGAGTGTTCAGAGTTTTCACAACTCGTTACCGCGCGGGTCCCATCGAGTCTCACTCGATCCCCGACAGGCGGAGAATTTGCATTTTCGCGTTTCGCGCGTGGGTAATAACGCTGAACGCTCCGTGCACGCTGACTCGCGCGATCCGTCATCCGCTGAAGCATGGGGATGCCCGCTGAATGCCTCGGTCAGAGTTCTCGTATTAAATTACCTGTATTAATCGGACGTGGGTGAGGTGTACCGTTAGCCGCTGCCTGCTCCGAGCGCATCGCGACAAATGTCCGTCTCCGCTGAATCTCATGCGGCGCGCGCGATCTCTCGCGCGCTTAAGCCGGAAATCAAATGCGCTTCCTTGGCATTCTCTCAGCCGAGTGTCAGGATAATGACGTATATTTGTAACTCGCGGTATGCAAAAGACCGTCATTCATCAAAGCCCGGATCGTATTCGCGAGGTAGAATCTCTAACATGGTCTCGCGCCTATGAATACATTTTCCCCATACAATGGGATACAATGGGATACAATAATTATTAATTTAATACACGACTTTGACGCAAGTGATGGTTAATTGATTGCAGTAATATTATATTTATTAAATGTGCCCGAAGAAATAATGGCGATAAAAATAATAATTTAATGCATTCGCTTAAGTGCATTTCCCTTCTTTCGCGTCTTCTCTTATAAAGACACACTTTGCGCTCAAGTTGAGAGCTGCAATGGCTTTACACAAACAGATATTTCCATAGCGTTACCGAAGGGGACTATTTCCAGCGACGTCTCGCTCACGATCGATTTATTCAGCCGCAAACAGAGACGCATTGGTGACAACAGGGCGGGACAGAGTCGCGGCTTCGCGACGGGCATCACATTGTTCGTCCTACGTAGCACTTAATCTTCCTTCATCCTTTCAAATACTTCGCGCTGTCCCTTCGAGATACGTTCGGTCGGCTGACGTTTCGAATTTACATCCCGTTTGATCGATTACCGGTGTTTGTGTTTTACATAATATTCGCGCGAGTTATTACGAACAAAAGATTGGATTTCTAGTAGTATTATGATAAACGGAGATGTATTCGGTGGTTTGCGCTGTCGCAGTAAGAAAGAGGAATATGCTTCCCTCGGAATTTACTTATTTTGAGATAGTATCAAATGCGCGTGTAACCACCATGATGCGGTGCAAATTTATCGCTGAAGAAATAAAGGATGGCCGTTCATTGTTGGCGACAATGAAATAAATGACGATTCTCGGGGGAGAAGGTGGAGACTATAAATACCGGGACGGCCGACGGCATCCTCGATGCTGCAATCCGTCCGGCGGAGGGTTTCGCCGCTTTTGAATCTAAATTGCGTGTGCAGATAGGGCGGTGCTCGTGGCGAACGTGAAGGTGCATAGGCGCGCGCGTCCGCTACTTATTAAGCGATGTCTCTTTGCACATATTGAGCTTAGGGCCCGCTCGGGTGATGTAGCGCGATGTTACGTAAACCGTGTCGCATACACGCCCATACAATATACGAGAATTGCAACCCTGAAGCGATAATAGTCATTAGCGTCATATTTATCAAGTCGAGTAGAGTCGCGCTTCTCTCCCATTCGCGGTTCGCGGTTCGCGTCTCGCGAGCGAGCCATGAAAGTTAATTCCTCCCAAGCTCGCGAGGGGCCCACCTTTAACAAACGCTCGACCTCGACTTCTCGAAGCCGATTCCCCTCGTAGCTCGCTCATAGAAGTTGGACTCTTCTACGGGGCCTCTCTATCTTTCCACCCGCGGCTCTTTTTCTGCCTCCGACTTGTTAGAATGCGAAATGTGTTGCCCGCGGTCAGGGCTCGCAGTGACTTCTTAATCGGATATACGAACAAAACGTATGCATCAGCGTCAGATCGCTTGCATGAGTAATTACGTTATCCATCGTTCGCGATCGCATACCATGCCGCCGGCTAAGAACGTGCGAAATTATCTTCCGAGTGATGGAATGTGTCGAAATTTTTTATGCTATACATTACGTCTAAGAGTGAAAAATGTGGAAATGCTGAGGGCAAATTGTTACACTTTTCAATCTTTATCCCTTTTCTTTCTAAAAGTTTGAAAAACGATCTGCATGCGTAAGTCAGTTAATTGTCTTTTATTGTTGGCAATGTTAAAAATTTCTTTAATTTAGTTTCGTAAGTTATTTTCGTGCTAATGTCTTATTTGATCCTTTAATAACTTGCTGCAATAGAAAGTTAAATTGTAATTAGAGAGTTAAATTGCTATCAATTTTATTTTTAGTTATAAATAAGAGAAGAAACTTTTTTTAAGTAAAATTATTAGAAATAGACTAGTCATAAATTTTTTATTATTTAATATATATTAAATTTTTTGTAACATCGATAAATCAAATATACGATGGAATTATTTATAACTATATATTATTACATTGATATCATTTTTTTACAATTTTAAAATCACATATTTTTAATAAGAACAAATATTTTGCATAATTGAGCGTATGCGAAGAAATTACGCCGAAAAATAATTGAAATGGATTGGCTGACATCAGGCAAGTGAGATTCCGCGAAAGATGCCGACTATATTATATCCTCATAGTCGGCGGCGTAGCTTGATGCTCGTGATTGAATGAAAAAGTAAGTGATGTAAAATAAGTGCGCAATAAAGAACCGGATAATCTGGATGCATTTGCGGTTTCATCGGTGCAAACAAGACTGTCGGTAACTAGGCGCAAGGCGGCGCGGCGGCGCATCGAAAGCGGATTCGCGTACATTAAGATTTCACAGACGCGCGCACGCAAAGTGGATATTTGCACCTCGTATCACACATTCCGCCGCAGCGGTACACGGGTAATGGAAAACGCACGTTAATCTTCCCTAATTTTCCTCGGCCGTGCTAGGCGCGCCCACTAATTTCGCTTTGTCGTCGCGATAACGACGATTAACGACCCAGCAGACAGGCGCGTTTCGTTGAGCATTTCGGTGTTAACTCTTTAACATGTTGAGATGCCTGATGACGTTCTGCGGCGAGTCATAACTGAAGAAATAAATGATTCAAAGTTTGACATTAACTAATGATTAAATGATATTATATGAAAAGTATTCCACATCTGCGAATTGTCTGTCGCGCGCACACGTTTATGAATTACTTAAACAAATGAAATCGAAAATTTCATCTTATGTCATATATATATTTTCTAATTTTTCATATATTTTCATCTATCTTTTCATATATCTTTTAATTATATTTAGTACAAATGTCTATTTTGATACATGTATAGTATAAGTTCAATTTGAGGTCACAACCCTACACGACCGGATGTGTGCACAATAATAAATTTATGATTTTTGTTGTCTTTCAAATAGTTATTTTTAAGTGTATTCACTATGCAACTATATATTCAATAATTTTTGATTTTTTGAATCGTAAGATTTTGTTTATAATAATTGAATTTGAACTAATATATTTTATATAAGAAATAGATAGAGTTCTTTGATTTTAATCTCAAAATTCATACTTTTTAGATTTTATATAATACTTTCATGATATTCATACTTTTATGATTTTATATAATATTTTTAAAATTAAAAAATTGTAATATTTAATCAGATTTTTCCTTTTGTCTTAAATTATCAATTCAAGTTAAATGCAATATGAAATTGCAAAATCTATTTTGCATTGTAATGAAAGATTTTTTTTGTAGAATTAAACTTGTATTTATCTCATCGTGAAGTGACAAAATTGAACTACATGAAACATATCTCGACCGTCAAGATATTGATGCATTTGAAACTTGAACGAGCACAGTTATATCTGATTATAACTTAATACAAAACGTGAGTAAGCAAGTAGATAGCTATGCATTTCAGATCAGTTGCTATTTGAAATACTGCTTTAACTAAAAGTTTGTATAATTTTATTTGGCGAGCTATATACACATACTACCTTTTATATCCCAAAAATCAATTAAAAAGAAAACTTATTAACAGGACGAACTAATATCGACATATAATGTTTTAAAATTTTTTTAAACAATAGACTAGTCGTAGCAATAGCTTGACGTTGAATCTGAAATACATAGGTATCTATTTGCTTACTCACGTTTTGTATTAAGTTATAATCAGATATAACTGTGCTCGTTCAAGTTTCAAATGCATCAATGACGATCGAGGTACATTTTATACGGTTCGACTTTGTCATTTCACGATGAGATAAATAGTTTGATTCTGCAATAAAATATCTTTCATTATAATGCAAAATAAGAGAGTTTGCAGTCTTATATTGCATTTGACTTGAATTTATTTTTCTCTTAAGTTAGAAAGGAAAAATCTGATGATATATAACTTCTACTAATATATTTTTCTATTTATCTTCACTCTCTTTTTCATTTACCAATTCTTCTTGATATTGATATAATCGAAATCTGTATTCTACTGTATCTGTACTCTATCTGTATCTATAATCGAAAGTTTCTCGGGGCTCTTTTACATTTTTACTTTCATGTCACGTTTGCGAATCCGAATTTTATGCGAACTATCCGAAACACAGCGCAGATTTTGAAAATTGTATTCGGCGTGTATGTACGTTCGCATCCACATTGCTACGAATTTCGCGCAATGTGCACGCGCCGATCGTAAATTTCACGGTATCGGTTTCCCCTAATCAGTGAAATTTCATTCACAGTGGAATGGACCACGATGTAGAGGAGAGGCTAATGCGGACTAAGCGGCAGTAGGGTCCTCGCACATGACGCTCGTAAATTTCGCGCCTCCGGTTTCCCGTAATCAGAGGGATGCAGGATAGGAAGCGCGGAGACAGAAAGCGTAGGAGAGAACGAATCTAGTTTACTCGATGCTTTCTTATTGGCGCAGGGCGAGGCGAGCGAGTGGCAGGCAGGCCAGCGGGCAGGTAGGCAGGCAGGTAAGCAAGCAGGCGGGCAGGCGAGCGAGCGAGCGAGCGAAGCAGGCAGACAAGTAGGTAGGAGAACTTTCGTTCGCCAGCGATTCTTCTCGGCGTTATGCACGCGCGCACAAAGTCGTACGTCATGTCGAGCCGTTTAATGGCCTTTTAATACTACCTTACGAGCGGCATGTTTCCCCACCCGCACAGCTCTTTCTGCCACAGCCGGCTGGACGCTACCTTTGAATAAGGCGGCCGACGGAGACGGCGGAGACTCCTCGCCGCTGCGAGAGATCTCTCCGTCGCGTCTCTCCCCATCGGAAACGCTCTATCTCTGTCCGATATAGCAATCGGAGATTCTTTAAGGGTCTGTGTCATCGGTCGAGCTGTGGCTTGTAAATCGAAGGCGAATTCCCGGCGAAGAGAGAGAAAGAGAGAGATGGGGGAGGGGAGTGGGAGAGAGAGAGAGAGAGACTGCGCGACTTGGATCGTTTAGCGGTCCGGAGAGCAGATCTTCTCCGCTCTCGTGAGGATACCTACCAGCGGTTACGCGCCGCTGCGCGTATCTCCCCGCCGGATCTTCTTTGTTGCTCCGATCACGCACGGATGACTGTACCCCTGGACATGCACGCGCGAGTGTGCTTACGACAAAATGGTTGAGATAAGCTCTGATCCTTAATGATCTTGCGATACCAAGAATCCAATTGAGTGTCTGATAACTAAACATTTATCATCTTATTACGACTGTTATCACATTTGCGTTTATTAATTGCAATTATTTTTTAATATCGTCTGGTCCGAGATTGCGGCCTCAGATTCTGGAATATTGACGGATCTGATACAGCGTTCCATTATGTTATGCATAAAGCCGACTGATATTTGATTCCCGCTTTTTAACGTTGTTAATTGTGCAATACATTTCTAATTATATTACTATGCAATACGTTGCTAATTATATTACTGTATTACAGAATATTTTTAAACGATATAATAATAAGTAGTAGTGTCTGATAACGAAACATTTATCGTCTTGGTATAACTGTTATCACATTTTTGTTTATTAATTGTAATTATTTATTATTATCTTCTGAATTGTGGTCTCAGATTCTGGAATATTGACGAATCAGGTATAGAGGGTAGAGTGTTTCATAATCGAATTAGATTCTTTTATGTTTCTTCAATATAAGGCCGATTGATACTTAATTTTTTTTCCACCTTTTAGCTATTGTTGGTTGTACAATACAATTGCTATTTATATCACTGTCAAAATATTTTTGAATGGTACAATAGTATAATGGTACTCTTGGAGATTGTCTTACGGACGTCTTACGAACGGAGAATAAAGGATCCGTGTTCCGAGATGCCAGCGAATTTCTTTAAGAGGGAGTAGTATAATGCCGCCGGGAAGAACTGTGCATCGCGTCTAGTAATCTGTTAGACAACCCCATTATTTGCTCGCTTACCCACTTGAGTTGCATTAGGAAGAATTTTCACGGAGCTCTTCCATTATGCACGTACGTCTGCGAGAGTCGATTGCCGCATTTAACGTCCAGAGGAGGATTTCTTGCTCGTCGATAACATGAGGAGGCGAGTCCGATCGTCGTATCATTGGCCAGAAGAAATGCAAGATTCCTGGACGAATCGCTCCCGCGTAAAACTGGTGCTCGTATACGTAACGTTTTACGACATCGAGCGATATAAATAACCGCGTGTTGACCGGCGTTAAGGCGTAACGTAAAATTTTATCATTCGGACGGTAATACGTTTCCTCTCGTCGCATTCACGCGCGATTTGAAAGCGCTATATAATTTTCAGGGACGTTCGATCGCGTACGCGAAGATTTCCTTACGTATGTAATACGACGATTTGCCGCAATCGTCGGTCCGATTACAGTTTCAAGCGAAGCATTTATTGGCGAGGCACTTATTTCCCCGCGTTATTTCAGCCTACTCTAGCGCCGCTGGTAATCATTAAAATGTATTCGCAGAAATTGCGTGATATTTTCGATTCTCTTCGTCTCAGTTTCGCTCAAGTCGGCAGTATCGTCTTATAAATAATGCTATAGTGGAGACATCTTTATGGTAATTTCTATTTTATTGGGTTTCAGTTTTTTTTTTTTCATAGTTTGCTACGGAAATGACGTGTATTTATTCGGTACCAGTGCTATTACTTTCAATCGTCTCGAGGGATTCTGTTCTTCTTCTGACGGTCTTCTTGCTGCTGCATTTGATTAAGAATTTTAACTCTTCTATCAGCTCTTTTTTGAAGGATACCTATGAAACACGTAATTTCTATAGTTTTAAAAATAATTTCGTAGAGCAAATGTAGAAATTACAATCATTAAATATGTAATTACGTCATGTCTGATCGCGATATTTCGAATGTTCCAAAGAAATGACCATGCCGCAAAAATCCAAGACAACGCAACACCGCTTATCATAATTAAAAATACTCCGCCGACATCCTCGAAATTCAATGGATCGGCTGAGACGGCTGACTCCTTTGCCTATAAAAATTTCAATAATTACTTTTTTGAAATGATGTTAACGTTATTAGCAAAACAATTATAGTTTAAGTTCTTAAATTAGAGTTTGAGGAAACTGATTGTAAATTTTTTACCGAAGTTGTCTCTCGTGTAATAGTGCAAAATTTATGCAAAGTAGATTTCTTCCTAAATTTTGAAATAAGCATTCACGTTTCAGCTTTAACTCAGGCTTACTTGCTCTGACTACTTGCTTTCCAAACGCGCGCAGGTACTTTTGAGATGCTATATCGTCTTTACACGTACGAACTAAATCGGTGAAGTTTAAGTCAGTTCAACTATATATAATGTGTATGCAATCAAATAAAGACAGACTTCGTCTATTCGTTTTATCTGTTCGAGTAATCAAGCAAAAGAAAGGTACGACAGAAAAAGCATTAAAAAATTAAGAATTAATACAAATAAATAAAATAATTGGTTAAAAAGAAAAAATTTGGAAAATTAATAAGAATTATGATTAACTTAAATTAATGTTCAAATAACTAGTCTTTAGAAACAGATCGATTTATAATATTTTAATTTAATAATAATTTGTTTAGATTTAAGTTTGAATAACGTTAAGCTTACTAATCTGTAATCTATCTATAATAATGATAAAATTTCTTAATTTACTTGAAAATTGTGTCAAATATTTATGCAGGTATAAATTCTTCGACATAATCTACGCAATTTTTGTCACAATATAACATGAGAACATAGATATCATACGTCACAAATATCACCGCCTCTCCTCTGTTTCCACCATTTGGTGTATAATTGGCCAAGCACACCGCTTTCCTGCAGCTGTAGTATGGCGCCAGTCAGATCCGTGCGGTACGGCTCATCTGTCATCAGAATAATTTTGTTAAAACAGTTAAGTTTTATCCGAATCGGAAATAGCGAATTTGCTTAACGCGCATCAAATCGAGACTTTAACATAATAATTTGTCTCAATTCTCGCTATTATATAAATTACAGTTAAACCACTGACTTTTTCTCATCGCTATCCCGTAGCTTTTGGAATCTAAAAGTTCACCGATCTGCGTTACGTTACAGTTTCTTTGTTTGATGTACTCAATTGATGAGGATTCCATGAGGAACGCGTAGTCTTCATGTTGCACCTTCGATAAGGCATCCTCGTTTTTCTTCATAAGTACGCCAGGATGAGTCGTCATGTACTCATACATGATCTTATACGGCTCGTACGAGGAACCCTGCAAAACGAGATCGATTGCTGCGAACCCACTAGGCATTTCCGTAAGTAATAACGCCGAATATCATCATCAGCCAGTATGCGCTGTCGTAATTAATACTCGTCAACTGTCTATTTCTTTCTTTTGCGGTTCGTGTCGCTCACCCTAAAGAATGAGAGTGTAGAGCCGTTAATTTTTGCGCCGTAAGCGATTTTTGTTTGGTAAGCCAGGTCTTCGGCCTTTTTAAAATTCCACACGACGGATTTCGTGGATAACGCGGCTGCCAAATTGGCGACATACGTTGCCCCCATGATCAAAGTGAAGAACCACCATGCAACAGCCAAGGTTCTTGTTGAAATTCCTCTGAAATGCATACCACAATTTTTTCTATCCCTTTTTTTTATAATAACGTGTTTTAACAATATCAAATATTGTGTATATATATATATATATATATATACATGAAA
>VBVR01001913.1:0-26323 GCA_011638315.1 Tetramorium parvispinum
CACCCCCGCCGCCGCCCCCGCCGCCGGTGTGCTGTGGCGAGCTGCCGCTGCTCTGCGGGCTCTTCTTCCAGGGATGGAAACCCTTGCCCACGGCCGCGTCTGCCAGCGGCGGCGGGCTCTTGCTGCTCAGCTTGTTGCACTGCGCCGCCAGCATGGCCAGAGGTGTGCCTCGTAGTCCGGGATGATCCTGTAACATTATTGTAACATCTACGTTCACTCTTTTGTCTATACGTCATCATTTTATTATTATGTAAAAAAATAGCTTATCGGTATCTTTTAATTTTTTGTTTATATATACATTGACGTGCAACGCAATTAATGTGATTCGAGCCAAGATTGCCTTTAGGTTCTGTTTATACATATAAAGTATTTTAAATGTAATGTAAATTTCTTTGTTAGACGCCCGACAAATGTTTACAGGCACGCACATGGTCTCAATTTACAATGTGCTAATAACGCTCGTGCATTACTAGTTCTTTTCGGAATTTTCAACATCGGAAACGCTCGTTATGGCGCAATCTCGTCGGCGCGATTACGCAAATCGGTAATAACAACTCTGGGGCGAATTACGTATCGCGCGTATCGATTCACGGGACTATCGGGGTACTTTTTCGGGCTAGCGCGGTTCGTAATATCGAAATCTGGCGGTCGGTGGACGCCCATAATCGCCCCGCCGCGTCTAAATCGATCTAAAAAGAAGCCCCGGTCCGGGCCCGGGTCCAAGAAGAGAGAGAAAGAGGAAAGTCTTCCCCTAAGGGCGTATAATGACACTAAATTGCCGCTTCTATCCTAGAAGAGATCCGAGATTAGTCGCTGAAAGTAATGAGACCCGGATAGACCCGACCGCTCTACCTAGGCCGCTTTCATGCAAATTGTTGCTCGAATCAGGCACAAGGTCGACGTACGATTTCCATGATGCCGTATTAAGTGACCTAAAATAACGTGGGAAAATGCTGTGGTCTTGGAAACAAATACGAAGAAGAATCAAGATCAGCTCACCTGAGATATCACGTAAATATGCGACTGGCAACCGAGATAAGGATTATAATTTGCAATAAAAGCGTGATGAACTCTCGATGCAAATTGAGCAAATTCAATTCGGCACACAATTTGTGTGTAGATTCCACGGGCAGATTTCAATGAGCCCTCCAATCCCGTGAAACTTGTGAGACTCCGTGTGTTCTTTCCTCGCGCACGCGGCCCGAGGAATTAGAGGGAACGCAATTTGTGTGCACGAGTTAAAAATTAGAGCGGACGGCAGGAGCCGACTGAAACTTTAGATAACGAACTTCATCAAAAGCAGCTCCATGCAAATCGCTCGCGGGGATATCGCGGGGGTGAAAAGGACAAGGAGAGCGCGTCGGCGGCTACTGAAGGGCCGGAGGCTGAAGAGGAGAGGTCCCGGAGCGGATTTAGACGCGGAGAGGTAAAAGCGAGAGGGTCCGCGGAAGCGGCAGGAAATTAAGGTCTGGAGGGCCGCGCGGCCATTAGCAGCCGGCGCCATGGAGGCGACACGCCCCCACGTGGATTCAACCTTGCGCCAGCAACACCGGCGAAAGACAACGAACGCGCGCACCCTTCCAGGATGGAAGCGACGTGAGAGAGAGAGAGAGAGAAAGAAAGAGAGATAGAGGGACAGAGAGCGTGAGAGAGATAAAAGAGCGAGGGGGGGAAGAGAAAGGAAAAACGGAGAAGTCACGACCGCACCGCGCTCGATCTATCCTTCGAAGAGATTCGGAGATTCCTCCTCGGTTGCTCCGATCATTCATCAACGCGTACAACAAATGTCCCGCTCATATTTCTTCGCAGTAACATGACATATTGTTGTATATGATCGTTATTTAGGATGCGCTCGTGCACGAAGCGCCGCCTCGGGGCTTTCCGGGTGATTTAGTCCTGCTACCATTAACGTAATAATAAGTTAAACTATATAAATATGTATAATTAATTGTAAGTGGTAAAACGCGAATATGTCTGTTAAGAGCGATTTTTATCTCGAGAGAGTAGCGAACCGAGAGATCTGTAGTTTACATTTGAACGACGGGAAATGTCGAAAGGTATCGAGAGTTATTATTCCGAGAAATCTCCGGACGCCGATGTGATTGCTCCCCGTTACGACGCTTTCGACGAATGGGAGCGCTCGTTGACGCGGAGGTCGTAGAGGGTGACGACTGGCACGGGAGAAACCTGCGGAGGGTTGAAAGGAACGAAATCGTCTCTCCTGCTTTTACGCCGAGAGGGAGACGGAAGGTTTTAGCGCGGCGGTAGAGATCGCAACGGGGTTGAGTGTCTCTCCGCCGGTGTACGAGCCACGCCCTCTTCAAGCTCGATGAGTGCAGGTTGTAGGCAGGCCACGTATCGATCCGCCGGGACAATATGACAGTGGCCTGCGGAGACAACGACGTCCCTCGATCAGCTCCCTCCACAGTCTCCATCGCCGAACCCTACGCGTGGATACACGCCCTCCATGACGCGTTGCGCGTACGCGCGTTAACCGTCTCTCGATCGGGACTCGCAGCTGTTATCACCCTTTTTGCCTATTGCCTCCTCGAGGCGATATCGCTTTCCTTCGCTACGAGATATCAACTAGCTTCTGAGCTTCTCAAGTTTGAATTAATCGAATGAAGAGATCGTTCGGTGAAACACACAGTCGTGTGGCGGAAGTGCGACGATCGTAGGTGAAAAAGTGGTGCGTATAGTACGAAATTGACGGAGCGTAAAGAGTACCGAACTACTCGGCACCGACCGAGGCCCGGGTCCCTTGCCACCCTCCTGTCGGCACGGTTAAAAGGGAGCCGACGTGAAATGGGCACCGGTAGGATCCTTTGTTTTAACCGCGTGACGTCACGCCCCTCGTAGCCAGCTAGGACTAATAATGCCCGGAGCTACGCCGCGCATAAATTAAAACGAAGAATCCTCGCTTGTCTCGCCTCGTCCCGTCTGTGCCGGCTCCGCTTCTTTTTCTGAGAACTCATTCGCGCGAAGGCGTCGCGCGATTGCTTTCCGACCGGCGAGGCCTCGAACGTGCCAGGAAGTATCGACCGCCGCACGAGATCGTTAACGAGATCGGCCACTCGACACCCGATGCGGCGCGGCGGAAAATAAAGCGGAAACGCCGGCGATCGTTCGAGCACGAGCCACGTGACAGCTGAATGCTGAGGGAGGTAAAAGACTCGACAGCGAGGGTGCGAAGCAACAAACCGTGGGGTGTCTACCGGTCGAGCTTCGTGGCGAACCGCATCCGACGTCCGTGTCAAACTTTCATTCCCCTTTCAGCTCGAGGAGAACCCTCGTTCGCACATCAGGCGAGACGCGCGCGTCGACAATCGGTACGATTTTATGCGTGCACGCTAACGAAGATATCGAGAACCCGTACAGTTGATCCGAATAATTTCCCCTTTAAATGCGCGAAAGAGAAAGAGTTTTCTTTTCCAGAGACAAGAAAAATCTCTCTTTTGAATAACAAATTTTCATTTCGGCAAAAACACAAGTCTTCCGGAAAACGATTTAAAAATTTATTTCTGCTATCGAGTCATTGTCGTCGAATTAGCCGGGCAGAGACAATTAAAAGAACGGCGGAACCGTGGAAAAAGGATTGCTTCGTGCTCCATAATGGAGCGCCGCGCAAAATTAGTCGGCGCTCTTTTCTGCTTTCGGTGTAAAAAGTGTCGGCCGTTTCTCGAGAGCCATTGACCGCGATCTCCAAGCACCTGCCGAGCCGGCATGGTCGAGTTTCTGATTGGATCCACCTGCATTGAGCAGCCAGAGATATTGACTAACTACTTTACCAAGTCGGACTTGGCGTATTTTTATTTCTAGTTTTGTATGTTTAACTGAATCGTAAACTCGTTATTCCTCTCTATGATGTATACGCGTTTCTTTTGATCCTTTTGCCACTTTTATAGATCATTCAAAATGTTTCATTTACGATACGGCATTATTTTACTTGAGATAAATATTAATGAAGATGAATATTAATATTTGTTAATGTGAGAAAGGTTTTTTTAAGACGAGATATCCGGTATAAATATATAGTACATTTAAGCGTTGTCTCTCTCGTTTATATTGTCTATATTGTACAAAATATATTTTATAATTTTTTTAAGAAAGTGCTCGACTGAATCTTGAAATGTAATCCATTTCGAATTTATCATGTAATGTATATGGTGGCTCATTCCGTGCTCGAGGAAAAGAGCTAAAATTATTCATAAAGCAGGTAATATCGCAGATAAGTAATGTAACTATTATTACCATGCAAATTGTAACACGTTACAGATACGGTGTATACCATCGGATTATAATTTAAAATGGTATTATTACTTCTGCCTGCGAAACGATCTCGTTGGCATTCTCTTTACAATCTCGATACGCTTACGCGGACACGCAAAACATTCCGCGAAGGAAAGAAATGTGTATGTAGCTAGATCGGAGCGGTCGAATTGTTCAACGCGCGATTTCCATACCGCGCTAATTACCCGTCCAGGTACAGGTCGGGCGAAATGTAGCGGGCGGCACGGAATGCCGTTGCACGTTAAAACGCGGCCGGGGTCTTCGCGTCGGGTCGTGCGCGAATGCCGGGTATGTACGTCAACGAAGGGTTACGCGGGCAGGCCTTCCCTTGGCGAGGAGAGCGATGGCCAGCGATAATATGAATGCGGGTTACTTCGAATGCTAATTATTTGTTTATCAGCCTCCGCATGCAACCGCGCCGGCACGCAGCCAGTGTCCCGATAAGAAGCGGTGCCCCTTGAAGCTGTTGCGCGCTAGGGTTATATATGCTCGACTTCGGCCTCGCAGATAATTGCAGCGATTATAAAAACGTTCGCTTTGCCTCGCTCGTCTTTCTCGTTATCGGACTAGCCGTCGGACTTCGATATACTCGTTTCCTACGTTGTTTCCTACGTCGTTTCGTGGCTTCCTCCCGCCCTCTCACTCTTTTTCTCGATACTTTCTCCCTTTTCGTTCCTCGCGATTATCTTGAAGTGTAAATTAAGATCTAATACGCATGATTGAGTTAAAAGTATGCGCTACTACTATATATATTGTATGGTGAATAATGATATTAAAGTAATAAGAATGCAAGGTTTAGCTAATAGCAGAAATTTCTAGTTTGCAGCAATGTTGCGTGTTGCAAAATTGCACGTTACGATGATAGTTCGCAAGCTGGAAAAAAAAAAGGAGAAATAAAAACTTTTTCCCATTGGCTAGAAGACGCGTTATCTAAGCAACCTCATTGCATTTATAAAGTTAATTGTGTGATAGCGCTATCCACGTGGCGTACAGCATATAGGTCATGCAGTATTGTGCAAATTCTGCGCAGGATACGTTAAGCAAAAGTGAATTCGATGCGAGAGATAAATTTTCAATTTCGGATAGTTTGTACGTCGCTGAAGCGCGCTCTTCCATAATATTCGCGGCATTCCTTTTTTTTTTTCTTTCTCTCCCCCGTCCAATTGCGAAAATCTTTTCGCGTTGGCGACTGGCACCTCGTTTTCCTTCCGCCTCGTTTCTCCGGCTTCGCGAACGGACCCCTCGATCGACCGGTAGCGATGGAACAAAATTGTATATTCGCACGCAACGCGACTGCCATTATATACGCGGGAGAGAAGCTAGCCGCGAGGTCGTCGGTCCTCCTTTCGACAAAATGGCGCTGCTTTTCTTGCTCGTCGGTATCTCGCTTTTAATCTCGCGCGCGACACTGACCGCCGCGTCCCCAACAAATGGATTTTTAACTCGGCCCATCGTCCAAGCGACCCGGGGTCCACCCCGACGACCAACGTCAGTGGCGATCAACTTACCGGGCGATTTAGACGGCATATCGCGTCTAACATCAACAACCGCGATCATTAGCGAAATACTGCAGCTTGATTGCTCGGATCTCGTGAGCACGAGGAGCTCGAACGAACTCGGCTAATTTTTCACGACGCTCGTTAGATAGAATCTATCTGCAATTCCAGGACTAATATTTCAACAGCGATTTCGGTAGACGCGGACCACAGCCTACCATCGTAACCGCGGACGTGCAAGACGTTATTTAATTCGTTTATTAATTCTGGAGATCAAATGAAAGAGAATTAAGTAATACGTCTTGTCTGTCTGTCGTATCGTTCGCTCATAAATAATTATTAGCAAATTAAATTACGCGCGATATAATTTTTCTGAATATTAGGAAACGCGGGAGGGAAAGAGTTGCGCGGAGGAGAAGAAAAAGAGGGTTTTCTGCAAAGGACGGGATTAATAATCTTATTCATGAGTGACCGCAGGCCGCGGCGCCGAACAGCGCCGCACTGTGACGGAATCTCCGTTAGTTCCCACCGGAGCCGAGCTACCTGTTATCCTCTGCCTGCTAAATTATGTTTTTTAATTAAATCCATCGTAAAGGAGCGGCTTCGCCTGTACACCTCACTCGCCGCCCTTCTCGGTCAGGTCTCCTATTCCCTTCTCGCACGCCGCGTTACGAAAGAGCCGATCGTACGTCCGAGAGAGTGTCTACGTCGGGTAATCGTGGCTCGAGGCCAAAACAGGGAGCTATCCAAATTTATTCGGCTATCCTATAGGCCGAGAGGCATCTCCTACTTTGCCTTATTTTTGCTCCTTCCGACGGCATCGACATTTTTTCCCCCCCTGAGAACCCTCGACAAATTTCAAATCGCCCTTGAATCCAATGATTTCCGGGTAAATATATGAATCAAATTCGATATTGTAAGATATTTTTCTATATATTGTATTTCGTGATAAATTTGGTCTTTGTCAATTCTCATTTACGTATAACATCGATTATTGATCCTTACGGTCATATGAGCGAAGTACCAATACTTTCAGCTTTAGATTAAAAAGAGCGCCAAACTGTTCGTTGAGCAAACAATGAAAAAAAAGCGGATGGAAATAGAGGCAGACAGAAGAGAAGGACTACCAATTCATTAGCTCTCATAAATCCGTCGCCCCCGCCGGCGTTGAATATTAAGCGAGCATTACGTTGGTCTGGTTATAACTCGCAGCCAGTTAACACCGGTATCGTCTTCCCGACCTTCCGCACTCCCGTGCACGGTAATTCCGATGCACTTCCGAACAAGGATCTTTGATTATCGGAAAGCGATGTTTCCGACGAAAATGTCGGTAACGCCGGTCGTTTTCCGACAAAAATCGCGACTCATTTTTCAAACGTTACGTCTTCATTAGGATAATGAGGGCGGCGTAAATCTCGAGGGGCACGTCGCTTGTGCGTGCGCGCGCGCCGGAGAGTGCATTTCCAGAATGCCCTTGTCGAGGAACGACGGAAGCGGCCGCACATTTGCATAGAGTAATTTAGTGGTACATAAAATTCCGCAGCCAATTAGCGCCGGAGTGTCCGATCTATAGCCCGGCCAGCCGTTTTAACGCGTTCGCTCGCCGCGGAACACTTCTAATTTGGGAAGACGGTGACCCCCTTAAGAGCGGAGACATTCTCGCCCCATTAAGAAGCCGCGCTTCTTTACGCCGGTTTTATCATCTTATACGAGTTTTACTGTCAGATATTCTAGCATCGCTTTTACATCTCGGACTAATATTCGGCCCACCCGCGCTAATATTCATATTCGTGGAAAAGTTTTTAGCCTTCGATATGCATTCTGTCTGAGACATTTATTTGCATTTAATTAAAATACTAACGGATAAAAAAATTTTATATACGCAATAGGTACAGATTATTAAAAATGCATCATTTATATTTTAAATATAAATGAAATATTATTATTTTAAAGATCTTTTGCTGTTATTTGATATTTTGCCATTGCAACATATCAAAATATAATTTTTACATATAGATAGAGTTTGACCCTTTTCATTTAAACCTTTAAATCATTAAACTTCATTTATTACCATTTCCTACTAACTCTAATAGGATATATCACCGCGAGGCAGGTCGGCGCTCATTGACTCAAAGTCCGACGAAATCGGAGGCCATTCGTAATTCTAGACAAAGCTCACCGGAGCTTCGCACGGAAGCGGATCAAGCACGGAAAGCGCAAAACGTTGTACGTCGGAAGCCGTGGATTAGCATATAGACGGAGTTGCCTCCTGGCGATGGTGTTGGGTAGGTAGGTAGCCACTAGGGGCTCTTATTTATTAACGATGTATTCTTCACTGCTACGCCGTATTTGCTCACTTTGTTCTCGTTAACCCTTTCCACCTTCTTCCGCCGTGAGGTCCCGCGCGGAACTACTCGACTAAATAAAACCAATTTGACCGGGATGGGGTGGGAGCGTATGCGGTAGCGGTCAAAGGATGACTAAGCCGGACAGGTTGATTAACTCGCTGATGCACTATTCAATTTCGATCTGATATCTGAAAACTCCATATAATAAAATGCGATGCAATGACGAAGCTCTAAATAAAGTTATTCGAGTAATAGAAAAGAACGGCACTTGTGACTTTTACAATATAGAAATTTACGTTATTATTAATAATTCCATTTTCTAACTACACGCAGTCGAGAGAGATGAGATGGAAAGGGAGGTTTGTATCCCACTGAATTGGACAACGTATTATTTTACGTCGTCCATTTATTTTCCCTCTGTACAATTTATGCTTTCCTAAATGTTCCATTCGTTATTATTTATACGTGTTACAAATTGCATTAACCGCGTCTGATCAATCGCGTCGTAAAGGGCGCATTATAACTTCGAAAAAACTCGCCACGGATTCCTGTCGAGTGTTCCGAAAGGACACGCTCGGTCTCTCGGAGCGTTTAATAAATTTCTCTATCTATGCGCTTCCATTCTCCTGGACGTTCACAGCTGTTTGTGACTCGCGGGGACTCGTAGCGACAATAATTTCCGAATAGCGCATCCCGGGCCCGGCCTCCTTATTATGACGCGTGAAAGGCGCGCGGTCGTAAGCACGCCTTTATCAGCCGTTTTCAGGTAGACTAGCGCGGTTCATCTCCCGATCGTTCGCCCTCCTAGACGTGTCTACCGAAAAACCTCCCCGTCCTCGTATATTCAGAATTTTATAGCCGCAGCTACACGGTGGTCCTGGTCGGCGGCTTTCTTTCAATTACGAAAGTTCCACGTAGAATCGACGTGTAAATAGCGTCGACGCCGGATTGCTTGGCAGAATGATAGGCCGATAAATTAGGTCTGTATTAGCATTTAAACGATGGTGCGGTCCATCGGTGATCTCGATGGCTCTCGATTACGGCGAGAACCGCGAAACGAGAAGAGGAACGAGGAGACGGCTGTGCCGTCTCCCGCCATTTCTACCATCGATTGAATGAATAGCTCCGCGTCCTTCGTCATTCAAAAAGAAAGACAGAAAGTCTATTATCATCATGTTCGGAATTCAGCTTTCTTTGTGAGAGTTCGCGTTTATTTTATTCACAAGCTGATCTTCTCACGCTAGTTTCTCCGTTAGAAATTCCCACTATCGTGCGTTTACGAGGAAATGCGATACACCGCGTACTTTATTAAGCGATAAAGTGTTTATAACTTTAGCGGCTAATACATAACACTTTTCCTACAACAGAAATATTGAAACAGCAAACAACCTTCTGGTATAATAGCGAATAGACGAAGGCCAGACGCGAGTATATATTAATATTTGATAACTATCGTGTCCATGAGTGCACGCCGGAGTAATTACGAGCACACTCGCTCTCCCACATTCACGCTTCGTGAACTGAATTTCGAAGACAAACTTTAAATAATTCATGGAAGCGTGTGCGAAGTTGTCGGGACCGTTTTTTTTTTGCTCTGCCCGCGACGAGAACACGCGGGGGAAAGGCTGCATGCGTCGAGTCGAATCCGTGTGATTCTTGTCGCTTTCATCTCCGTGATATGCATGTGATTATCCTTCCCGCAAAGCGGTCCACGAGACCGGAGAGACAGAGAAGCGCCGACGTTCTCCGACCACACACGCCGCTCCCGTATCACCTGCTTCCGAGACGATATTATTTATCCGGGGCATTTCCGAGACGACCGCCGATACGAGGGCAGCGTCGTTTGGACGACGGCGCTGTAATATAGTCGCGGGGACGTTTTATGGGACGCGAAAGAGCCGTCCGGAGTGCAGCGAAGCGAACAGCGAGCTGATAAATTTACGCCAGGCGGCTCGCCTGTGATCGCCGTAAGTGGCCCTTTTACGATGGAAGGTTACATTGAAGCGCGGAATACACGTCCGTCCGATACGCGCCCGCCTCTCGCGCGAATCACGAGCGGAATCTCTCGTGGAGCGAGAGGGGGACACGCCGGAGCGTCGTCCGTGTGTTGCCGGGGCCCCGGCGCGGCGGGTTGCACCTGCGAATGTTTACGTTCACTTAAAAAGTCATAAAGATCTGGCGCTTCGGTAAATCTATGCGGCGTGCTCCTGCGGGGTGATAACGAGCCCCGCGAACGATACGGTCGCCGGCTTTGAAGACGATGGCAACGGCGCTCTAGAAACCGAGCCGCGATCACGGGCCGCCGTTTCCTCCAGAGTGCTCACGCACACGCACGCAACGATTCCGCACGCACGACGGCACATTTTACTGCACTCTACGTGTAATTAAAGCGATAGCGATGACGGACGTGTGTATGTGTGTGTGCGCGCGCGCCGTTTTCGGCAGAGCGACATAAAGATGTCCACGCGATAGTATCATTTTAATGTTAATATACCTTCCAATATGACTTCATTACTTTATTCCCTTATCTAGTGAATTGAGAATAAATCGATGAGGGTAAATCGATAGGAAGAAATTTCAGATACGCGAGTGCCATTTCCCGAGCGACGATACGATCGATCGACGGATCGACGAATGTCAAGGGTTCGGTGCACCTGCGTCGTCGCCAATCATCGTGCCCCGATGCGAAAGAGATTGGCCGTCTAATCGCGGCCACCGACGTGGCATTTGGACCCGCGGTGGATACAAGATTGCTGGCGAACACCAACGTGCGACCGCGTGGCCGATCCTCCCCGCGCGCGCTTTAAACGTCGGCTTATCGGGGTCGTTCGGTAGGATAAACAAAAGCGCCGCATTGGCCAGACGAGGTAATTTAGCGGCGGACGACCCGCTCCCTCTCCCTTTATCTCTCTCTCTCTCTCTCTCTCTTTCGCCTGGCGAATCCTCCGTGTCTACGAGTCGAGTAATATAGCGGCCGCTTCGCCTTCGCCGAACGGGGCGATGTGTTACCAACGGCGTTACGGCAACAAACTGGCACTAAATCACCTTTGGCAGACCACGTGAACCCGTTCATCTCGCCGGCCGGACGCAGCTGCCGCTAAAGTAAAGCGGTTAAAGATCCAATCTCTCGGGGAGAACCGCGCTCTTTCGCTCCCTCGTCTCGGCGCTATAATATTCCGAGCAAAAAAGATGCTCGCGCGATCTTCCGAGATCGGCCTCGCAAATAGCTCGAGAACCTGTAAAGCTTCGCGCGACGACTCGCACGAGTGTCAACGACGAGGAGGTCGTATGTCGTTTCCGCGATCGGTCTCGGCATTTCGCGAATTCGTTGGTGGGCCAGATTCGCGATCTTTCAACCGTGACGAATATATGGTCTATGAAAAAATTAAAGGTCGTATGATTAATAATGACATAAGTATCGAATTCCGGGATGCTGTTACGAGTTTTCAACTATACATAGTTTCCACCGAGCTGTCACGTTTAAGTAGGTGACTATAGATATACTTAACACGCTGCGAACGTAACTGACGAGACTATAAATCTACCCGGTTGCGAAACAGGTGGCTCTATTCACGAAGAAGGTGCGCTTTACATACATATACCCCGGCGGTGAACGTCAGCGGTTTAATTCTGGCGTTAAACGCACATATAAAACGCACTATTTATCGCGTATTTAATCGCCATTTAAATATAATTTCCGGCGCCCGTATCATTGATTCATTACGTACAAATGACGGTGCGTCACATCGTTATTACCGGTAATATAATGTTGGCACGGAGATCCGACCGCAATAGACTCCGCCAGCGACTCGTAATGTCGAGCCGATAATGTCAAGAGGTTAACGCAAAGATCAGCGGAATAGATCGCGAGACGCGAGCATCTAACGTTGTCTAGTTGCGTGTATCTGATTTGTCGAACGAAAGAGCACGAGCGCGCGGGGCGATAGGAGGCGATCGATCGGCGCTCTAAGAGCAAACGTTCGATCTGCGGAGCATTATGCCTCGCGAGGGCATAAAGCGCTTCCAAGCTAAAAATTTAAATAATATATCGAAAAGCGCCGTGTTATAGACGGTAATTTCGGAGGGCCGCTACGCCGCGAGTTAAAGCAAAGGCGGAATTAAGCGGTCCTCCTCTTTAGCGTCCGCAAACGAGACGCTTTACGATCGGTACACGCGCGTAATACCTATAATCGTTGCGCGTGTAACCCGTGCTTGAGAGGAACCTGTGCTTTCTATCTCGTTAGCGCTTGGTACAGGGTGTCCATTTTGAAATACAATTTTAAATCGTCAATTATTACGCTATTAAAAATTGTCCGGGCGTTCGATGTCGCTCAATGTGATCGCGATCGCGATTCTCAAAAGCTCATAATACGGGCTGATTCACAAAGAGGACAGAATAGTGCAGAAAAAGAGTGCGTACAAGAGCAAAAAAGATAATGAAGACAAGTATGGAAATGATAAAAAGGTAGAACTGGTACGTTTAGAGAAAGTTTGTTGCTCGTGTGCGTAATTGACGTGACGTGAAAAATATCTTTAATGGCATCGGTCGACGGAGCGATAAAGTTTACCGACACGCACGTCACTATGTTATTAAAGTCAACTGAACACCATTAAAAATATTTCTCACGTTGTCTATTACGAGAGATCGTAATTTTAGATATTTTCTTATTTTATATGATTATTATTATAATCAATATTTCGCACTTTATAGAGCAGTACATCGATGATGCTGCTCTTTAAAGGATGATTCAGCCTGTTTAAATCAGTTATAAATATTTCATATAAATATGAAAATATTTAATATTTGAAATAATTGAATAATTAAAATTGAAACCAATTAAGCAACGAGATTAATGACTACGGCTAAACGTGCATATAATAAATTATCGAGAAATATTGAAATATTGAAGTATCGAGGCGAAATTATCGTTGTATTGTTGGTAGCCGCGCAGCCAACATTCGCGAACAATGAGCGTTGTACGTGCACAGATATCAGTACCGACGAATCGGCCGGATCTCGAACAAAATGGTTCGCGTGTCTTCCGCGCCAACTTCGCAAAATTTATTGCTTCATCGTGCTTTCGCACGGTAGGCCTCGCGATATCCTCGCTCGTTCGTCTTATCTCGCAGCGAATCGCACGTTTTGATATTATGCAAATCATTTTTCCCGACGTTTCATCTTGGACTTCTCGACGACTCCATAAACGAGGTTTCGGCCATAAAACGCCAGCGATTCGTCGAACAAGGATCGAACGCTGTCGGTTGGTATTTTCATTAGAGAACAAGATTTACTATCGGCACATTTAATTTAAAGAGACGACACGCGCGCAGTTCACGTTGCTGGCAACTATAAAATTCGCCCGGGGACACGAGATCGCGTAACGAGGATCATGGTTAATACGATTCGCGGATATGAGATCAGGAACGCGTGGAAATCGGTTTATCAGATCGTCTATTGAATCGCTCCATTAGGAGCGCATCTAATCGCAAGTTGACCCTCGAAATGACGGGGCCACCCTCGTTCTCGAGGACCGGGCTCCGGCGGGGCGCCCTGCAACAGACTGTGACATATTAGGCTCCCCCTCCGCCCTCGCGAAAGGGGGCATCATCCCCGACTGTATAAGGACCTCGTAAAGAGGGTGACCCCTCGCGCGATCGGATTTATTGTTTCACGATTTGTTGGACGAGCGAACGGGAAGCCGTGGGAGCGAGTTTCTGTCGCGGTTGGTCTTCCGCGTAGCCTCGACGCATCGACAAGCCGCATAAATATATTATCGTCATTGCGCGGAAAGATTGCGGGCGATCGCCCGAAGATGGTTGCCGAGGAACGGTAATGTTCGTGAGCACGCGAGTGGATGCTTACCGTCGCGCCTTTCAGCGATTTTATCGCCACGACGGAAGTTTGAATAATCGTTGACTGTCGGGTGAATTACATTGTTCCGACTATGTGATGTACAGGATACGTCCGAGGCGCACTAGTAGGCCAGTAAATTAAATCCATCGGAAATGTTTGCAATCTCGGGTTATCTGGTAATCTTATTAGATGGCACTTTCGGAATAATATTAACATTAAATATTTCATAGTACATCGTAAAGTTAAGTGTTAGTATCCAATATGGAGAAATCTTTATTGATTAACGCATATATGTGTCGTTAAGGAGAAAAAAAGAGAGATATTAAACGTTAAAAGAGAAGATGCTGCCGTTTCGGAGATGGTTATTCTAATGCTCGATGATAAAGAGCTCCGTAAATAAGCGGCTAAACATGGAAAGCCATGTGAATATCTCCCCCCTCTCCCCTACTACATAAAAATTCATAAATGAGCGAACGAGAAAACGTTCCCTCGATTCTCGAGGACGCGCCCATAAATCGTGACGGCGGCGGTGCGTCGTCCTTCAGCGGGCGAGGGACTCTGTTTTCCTAATTCACTGGCGAATGTCACGCCGGAATAGAACATGGCGAGAGCGCCATCCGATCCGTAAATCTAACGGTATCGGTCCCGACGACGACGACGACGACGATGACGACGATGACGACGACGACGACGGCGGCGACGGCGGCGGGGTCGTTACGCAATGCGCGGAGAGGATAATTCGTCACCTCGGGCTATCGTAGAGCGTGCGATAGGGATATCGAAATGCAAATTACCCGAGCGAGCTGGAAAATCGGAGCCGCGTCCCGTTGACCGGCCCCGTCGTCGTTCGCCAGTCCGGTTTTCTCCCGGCGCGCCTTTTCAGCGCGGCTCCTCTTTTTTTTCCCCTTATTACGCGAACTACGTAAGACCCCCCGATACGATCTCGATTCGTCGACTCGGTCAGCGTCGCCCCGCGAATCGGTTCCACGAAAATATAGGCAAGGCACGTTACCACGTAAGATCAATCTTCCGCATTACTTTTTACGACCGCCGCGTTTCCCTCTCGACAGCCCGGGTAAACCGCGTCTTATCCGACTACATTAATTCATGTAGTGATAGAATCCAGCAAGATCGCGTAAA
The DNA here is from genome assembly GCA_011638315.1 of Tetramorium parvispinum. NCBI lineage: Eukaryota > Metazoa > Arthropoda > Insecta > Hymenoptera > Formicidae > Tetramorium > Tetramorium parvispinum. The sequence continues at coordinate 15,129 of VBVR01001913.1, forward strand.
TGTCTAAAGTAAATATTTAATTATTACGATGCCTGAGACGTGTGCGTTTTATCAAATATATCTCGCCTCGAGCATCCTCTAACGTTCGCACTTTAAATCCTGGTGTAACGTTTGTTTGCGATGTCAATCTGAGACGAGAGAGAACAAGACAGCTATATTGAGTGCTAAATGTGCGGTGGAAACACGAGTCATAATCTTTAAACTCCCGTCAGACATTCCATTTGACTTGTCGTTCGTAAGGCGTTATGAGTTATCGATACAACATCCACTCATTAATCATGCACGCCTCGTTGCTCGAAACGAGCTTCTCTTATTTCTGTAATTTATTACGCGGCGCATTATGTGGAAAAGAGAGACGGAGCTGTCACAGATTTATCTCCGGCCTGACGAGTATATTCGTTTCTCTATTCCCTTCGAAATAGATACGGCAGCGTATATCGTGCGTGCCGTCAGTCTCGCTCCAAAGGTTTCGTTGACGGGTCGAAACAATTCAACGTCGGCGTGATGTGAAATAATTTCCGAGCGCGCAAGGGGTTCCGTGAAGGGCCCCCGTGGGTCAAGTATCATTACGCGCAATGATTACGCCAGCGACTCCGCTTTTATTGGCGTTTCTAAAACGCGATGTATTCTTTCTCTCTCTTTCTCTCTTTTTCCTCTCGAGTTAGCGGCTCGTCGCCACTCGTCGTCGCGTAAGCGTGGATAAGGATCGGTTAAGGAGAAGCGATTTACACATACACGGCGCCGAGGGAGAGGACAGCCGCGCCGATATACGCGCGACCGATTTAATATCAAATCCGCCGCATTCCGCGGTAATAACACGCCGGGGCAATTATCCCCAACCATTACTCGAAACTCGTTGGTTCCTCTTTCGCACGCGAGCCGCACGCAACGATCCGCAGGCCGCGTGTGTTGTACGTGTACCCGGGGCGGTCCGGGTCCGGGGCCGCGCAAGGTGCGACTGTATTATGCATCTGTTGAAAGAGGAAAATCGCGGCTGGCCTCTTCACGTGCGGGGAATATGCCGGAAGCCGTCGTCAGAAATCCCGGAAGAGGTCGTCGGCCGGTTCCACGCGCGAAAGCGCTTTAAATTGCTCGGGAGAAGACGACGGCTAAATACGGCTCGTCGGCCGTCGAATAGAACTGCGGGGACGCGTCGAATATTCGTCACGCGAGCGTTTTCCATTCTTCCTTCTTCCCCGGGGTTTGTCGGCGGCCTCTCGGCGAGGAATGGAAACCGGGGACGCGCGAGGTGCCGGCACGTCGCGTCGGCCGGGACGACAGGCCAACGTGAACGAGAATCCAGATTGCGAGCCTGATTTTTACCTTGTTCGAGCGTGTATACGTACAGTGGCGGCTAAAAGTTTGCCGCTGACATGAGCGATAGTTTGATATCGTACAGAATGCCCGTCTTCTTCGCGTAAAAATATTTAACGACAGATTTTTTTAGATATTTTATACTAAGAAGCCTATTATTTTTTCATTATATATAATTCTTTTATTATATGTAACAAAATGTAGTGGATAATAGATTTTTTAATAAAATTTTTAGATTATATAATTATACATAATTACGTGTACAATTTTTTATAATTGAAATATTTAACAAAAAATCTATTATTAAGAACATATATACATCGGCCTTTTAAGAATACATATAAGAAAATCGTATAAAATCGCGAAAACTTCAGCGTTATACATATAAAATGCCCCTAATATGAAATTTACGTAATATTTAATTGTAATATCAAAATATTTTATATAATCTAAAAAAGAGATTGAAATCGACGATAGAAGAGCGAGAAAGTGCAAGACGCGCAATCGAAAGAGCGATAAATCATCGCACTCGACACTAGACGCGTCCACGCCGTCGGTGTTTTGGTTTCAACGCTGCGGGGGAGACGGCTTCCCGCGGAGGCGCCCTTTATCCCTCGAGCCGAGTGCCGAGAGGCCGGTGTTGCCGGATAAAGGGTAGAGGCGTCTGCGTCCCGCCGAGCGTCGTTGGTACCCGTCATTCATCGCGCTCTTTCAACGAGCGGTCCGCTCCGGTAACGATTACTCGCATAGTACTAATCACGGTACTAATGCGTCAAAGCGCCACACGAAAAACCACCGGCGTACAAAACAGGTGTGCACTTGGAGTAGTCTTATTGAACGGCAATAGTTCTCGAAAAAAAAAGCGGGCTCGTGCTTGTCTAACAAATTATATATAATCTAATCTAATCTCTAACTTCCTCGTGTTTATGCTCGTTTTTACTCGGCGATTACTATTGTCCAGTTGCCTAAGAATTCCTAGCGGCGAAAGATAGCGAGATCGTTAACGGCCGTTCCGGCCAACGCGTGTTCGAACAATCATCTGTCAATAAGGATATTACTCATTCTTCGGGCGGCGCTGTGTTGTACAATTGTACCTACAACGATCGACAGGAATATAATGGGCGGTCGCATGCGTTCGCGCGCGAGCGATATCGATACCGGCCGATAACGCCGGGAGGGTACGAGTATCGTCGAGCTCTCCACGTCGACGGCTAAAATTCGTAAAGTCGCGTCGCGTCGCGTCGCGTCGCGTCGTTCTCGCCGCGAGCGTCTGCCAGCCTCGGATAGAAAGAGAGAGAGAGATGCCCCCCCATTGTTTGAACGATAAAAAAGTTAGCGGGGTTTAAATAGAATCGCGCAGCCGAGAGTCGTTAATAATCGTCCTCCACTTTACTTGAGTGGTACACGATAAAGCCTCGAGGTGTCGACCGCAGATCGAGTATTGTTCGTCCTTTCCCATCACCGGGGCCCCGGTGAATGACGCTGCCCCGGCGATGATACGTCACGATAATGGCCGGTAATTCGACGTACCATCGTACCGGGGCTCGTGCGCGCCTAGGAGGAATATTGTTTCGCAGCGCGAGCGCTCGCGCGCGATGGGAGTAGAGAGAAGTCTTGGCTTTTCAATTATCGGACCTTGGAGCGATACGATGATGGCCGGCGGAAGGCACGTATAACCCGGTGCAAGCCGCTGCACGCGGCCGGTAAACCCACACGCACGGGCGTATCTACGCCAAATTGCAGGTTCGATCGAGCCGCGGCTCGTACGTACGATGCGGCAACGGTACGTAGGGTACACACAACGCGTGTGGATCCCGCGAGTGGTACCGATGTACCCTGCGTGCACGGAACTCGCGCGCGCGGTCAACGGACTATCCGCAAAATTTCACTCCCGCTTCGATTATCCCCGGCCGTTTAAAGAACGCCCGTTCGCGGCGCTGAGAAATCTTTTCTCTCCGCGAGACGGCCGTAATTTTCAATTAAAATTTATCTTTTTCTCTCCCCCTCGATGCCATTCTTATAAAAATGTCCATTTCAAGCAAAGGCCTGGACCAAAAGAGAAAGGTTGTTTGGACCTTTCACAAGTGTCCTTCGCCAGTTTCTGCTCGTGACTCGGTATATAAAGTATCGTACGAGTGAACTTCTTTTTGTGTATTTCACGGTTTATCAACGGCAGTAGCAAGGCTGTCTATTATCTAGAAGGAAATACGCTGTTATCTTTACCGCCGTCTCTCGATTCGAGTCTTCACAGTCATAATATTCAATTTGTCCTGTAGCATATACTTTTGTAACTCGGCAACTTTTTTTTTTAAATATATTCATACAAGTTTACTTCTTCTCGAGCTGAATTTTTTCAAAGAAGGGATCTTGCGAAACGAGAAACGCGGACGTACACGAGACTTTGATCAATAACGCAACCATTGATCGAAGATTAACTTCCGTAGTGTTTTTTAGACCGATTCACTTTGCAGATACGGCGCTGTTAATCGAAGCCGGGAAAGCAAGGATGAAGGGTAATGGCGAGTATCGTGTTCCGCGACCGGTTTCGAGAAAGGCTCACTCGAGGTTCTAATACGTTGAAACGCATAAATCATCCGGCAACATAGACGGACTTTGAAAAAGCAATAAATATATCGCCCCGTGTAATATCTTCTAGCCTGCAATTTCACACAATTTATGTCCCTCTGAAATATATAAGCGACGTGCCAATCCGACTGGTGGAACCTCGTCTATCGCATATATTTCTCCCGGTGTTTAGGATCGATTACACTTTCGGATGACGTTTTTCAGCCCGTGGCTCGCTTTCCAGCGTGGATTCCGTAACACGCGACGTTTTCCGTTTCTTGATATTGTTTTAATCGCACCGTCGCGAATTATGCAACTTGAGAGGGAATACGCGCTCTGTCTCTTCCCCGAATTCTCTACTTTCCGTCCGCCTCTCATACTGAGAGAAAAATTAGTTAGTCTTAACCATAATTTTATAATATTTCTAACACGAAATATGATTAACTTAATTACGTGCATCATTATATTAACCATAATTATCATCAAAAATATTATAAAATTGTGATTGAGTCCAAACGTAACTATATTTTTCTCTCAGTGCACGAACGTGCCAATATTTATGCGCGATGTGAGTAAAAACGAAAAATTATCATGTTATTTGTCGCTTATTTTATTTTTCAACGGGGCTGTTTTTTTTTTCTCAGACGTCAAATCTATGATCAATTTGGTATTGCAGTTGTAAAATTCACGTGTGTGCGTGAACACGTACAAGTTTTTCATGCTAGCTCATCCAACTTACACACACATCCAGAGGCAAATTATAGCCGGCTGTTTTCGTATCGTTTTCTTATACGGGTGAAAAGGGACGACCGCGCGCGCGGCGCGACGTCCACGTCGACGCATAAACGATGCCGAAATCAATCGATCATACGTAATAACGGTTTCCTAAAGACGACTTTTCACAGACCGCCACCCGGCGGCCATGTTGTCTCCCCGCGCACATCTGCCAGTCTCGGGACCCGTGCAACACGACGAGCAGAACGAGCTGTACGAGCGAGCTTTCGAAAGGGTGTTTACACGTCGCGAGTTACGATGTGCTCGACGAAAATAATTCATTAGGGTATCACGTTGGGCGTGACAGAGGGGAGACCCCGAAAGAAGCGGTGACTACCAGCCACTACCCACCCCGAGTGATTTTCCGCAGATAGAGTCACTCGGTATTAGTCTGAAAGTCGTTGAAATTAACGAAATTTCTATAGAGAAATATATAGAAAATTAATAAATTTTTACACCCCTATAAAGCGCTATATTTCTATATTCTATATTGTAGAGCGAGTGGTCAGGAAGATCGCACAGAAAAAAAACAATATTACGAATAACTAAGAATATATTTCATGCTTCACGGGCAATAGGCGAATTCCCGACCGCTCGGAATCGTCGTCCAAATTCCTGGTATAGATTCATATTGGAAAAATGAAAAGAAGTAGGAAGAAAAACAATAACATAGCTAAGTCGTTAGGACGATCGAGAAAGATCTTGAGCGATTACAATCTTAAATATACAAGGAGAACTGTTTTGTTTCATGAATCAAAAGTTTGGTTAAAATATACCCAACAAAATTGTTTAGTTACTATAAACAAATATGTTATTTGCTTATATTTTGTTAAATCATTTTGGTTTAGAGAACAAAACAGAATTATTTAGAGAACAAAACTGTCTTGTTCTCTAAATCAAAGTGATTTAATAAAATATAAGCAAATACCATATTTATTTACAGCAACTGAACAATTTTGTTGGGTATATTTTAACCAAACTTTCAGTTCATAGAACAAAACAGTTCTTCCAGTGTAGAAATATAGAAAGATTTCTATAGATTCTCTAGAAAGATTTCTAAAAAAGTAATAAATTGTGCACCCCTATAAAACGCTATATTTCTATATTCTATATAGAAATATTTCTAGATTTTTAGAAATATATAAAATTTTATAGAAATATATAAAAAATTAATAAATTTTTGCACTCCTATTATTTATTACAAAATAAGAAAAAGAAGGAAAGCTAACGATATTTCGCTTTGTTGAAAAGAGAGAAAGGTTCTTTATTAACCGAATTTTTAACCGCAAGCATGCATTTCTATTGGATTCTTTCTGGCAGCGTCGAAAGATCTATTCTCCGGAATGTGAAGCAAAATTCGGACGCTCGTGATCGCCCTTAAGATACATATAGAAGGGCTTCGTGGTCAACGAAAGGCCGTGTGCATCGCGTGTTTCGCAAGAGATGTTGCGGTCGTTTAAGGAAATAGTGTTCCCTCTTCTCTCGTTCTCTCTCTCTCTCTCTCTTTCTTTCCTTATCCCTCGCTCTTTTGCTCTCAAATATTACAAATTAGGACGACATCCTCGTGTGGCATCCGGTGCTTCAGGTAAATCCTCTTAGGTCACGTAAAAAGCCTCGCGCCTCCCTGCACAACCCCTCGCCCTTGGAACCCGGGGAGCGCAGTTTTCTGCGCGACGAGCATTGCACTCCGCAGCGGCCGTTCGCAGTCCATTGTTGCCCTCGAAAATGTCAACGGGACGTCGCTTAAAGGGACACCTTTACCAGACGAATCGGATTATCGGATTACCGATGTGGAAGTTGGAGAGCCCTCGAGAGGGTACTCGAGAGCACGGCGCGAAACGACGTCGTGCAAAATATTGACAGGTGTCAACTACGTTCGTCACTGGCGGACACGAGCGGAATCCGGATAAAAGAGCTCGAGGACGTTACTGTCACAAGGACGATATACGTACGCGTTCTGCTCCGATTCTTAGCGATATAATGTACATAATGGGTGATCCACTTTTCAAGAGACACAATTTAAGTACAGATTACTCGTAATCGTACTTGCACACGTGCACACGCGAATGCGCGTCGATATTACATTTACGTACGTAGGAATTTTTAAAATATTTATCGAGATTGCGGAGACAGGAGGAAGCGGCCGTAGTCCTCCCGCTGGAGGCAAAGATATTGTGTCAACGAAGAAAGCGACGGGGCGCGGCGGAGTCGTACGTGAATTAGTAATTCCGGTGTTCCAGGGATATTCCAGGCTTCGCCGGTCGTGGCATTAACTATTAATGACACACCGGAATCGATCGCGAGAAAGACAATGCTGGCTGCATCGCGCCGTGTCGTTCATAGCGTGACACGTTTGCCGGTTTTCCCTCGGATTCACGTCTTTTCAATGTAGCGTGCCGACGTATAACTTTACGAAGAAAATTCTCTCCAAGTTTTACGTACGTAGTTTCATGTATAGCTCCGACGTGACGAAGGTTCAACGTGTGCCGTTTTGCGTGTGCCGTGTTTATTATGCATGACATTGGAGCGGTAAGAAAGTAACATATCTTTATACTGCTAAACACATACATTATATATCGCGTTCTCCTCTTCCTTTCCCTGATAGACATCATAGATTCATGGTATATAGATTTATTTGACGATTTTTTCCATCGTGAAAATTTGATCGTAAATTTTACACCGTCGATGCGAAATGACGTAACATAACGTTCCGACGTGTAAGCGTTAAAAGCAAATTCAAAGTTTACGATCACGAAATATCACGCGTTATATCGAAACTAGATGTAGAGATGTTGACATTCTCATCCCATCGACTCCCGAGGAGAAAAAGGGAGAACGCGTATATGCGTGTAAACGACGAGTTAGCATCAGCGAGAGACTTCGCCTCTGTTCCTCTCGTCGCGCTAAGTCGAGCGTATTAATCGACGCGCAACGCGGAGGTCGTCCCATTCACCGATGCGCCGTCGAGTTTCACGGCCCTTTAAGGACAACCCCCATTGACGACGTGAAGAGACAGGGTGAGGCGAAAGAAACAAAGAGACAGGGCCCTTACGGAGGAGAGTATCTTATTGGCGGGATCGGGTGGCGAAAGGAAGTAGGCATCGCGTTTCCATCCCACGCATCCTGTCAAGTGGATTCCTCCGACGCACAAAGGAGATCGGACAAATAATTGGCTCCTCGGATACACAGGTAGGGCAGTCCTTTTGAGCCCTGAGAACCTTGCGCAAGGACCATTGTGCGAGGGACACTCGATACATTCGGATCGAGTAGCTCGACACCGGCAAAGGAGCGTGGCTCCGTTTGGAAAACCGGGACATCTCCGATTTAGATGAAACCCCTCGGCATACGACATATTTCTCCTCCCGATAGAAGCTGGAGAAACTCTGAAAGGATTCTCGCGCGCGACAGGGACCATTACTTTCCAGCAAAAAAATTCGTCGAGATTCTGCTAGCATTCGACACATATTTTTACATCTCACGGGGAGGAAAAAACACGCAATTTCGCCGAACGATTTATTTGAATCTCTCGTGATGTAATTTTCATTATCGGAGATTTACTCGCGAGCGCGAGTCGCAGAACGATCTCGGACGAGGTCTGGATCGTCGATACCGTCTATGAATAATCTCGCAGCGAGGCAAAAACGGGCGGCTGGCAAAAAAGACCCGAGCGACGACGCGACGGCAAGACGGTCAGCTATGAGAATCACGCGAAACAGGTTCGCCGTTGTGTGCGCGACGAGGAAACGGCGAGTACCGAGAAACAAATAGCGAATCAACGTGGAAGAGGTAATGAGAGGTCGCAAAAAATCAGACCGGAAGTCGGGGGTCCGTCCGAAGGACGTTCTCCGAGCGCCCGCGCGATGTCCACCGACGGATATGCGACATTTCGCCGACATTAATACCCGCGACGCGGCACGCAGGATACTTTCTGCCTGACTTAATTAATACCCGCGCTCGCGCGCACGCCTTCCTTTTTGACGGCAGGGATTTAATTACTTTTTTACGTCGACTCGTAAATCATCTCGCAGGGCCCTGCACGGCGACCGCCGTCGTCCTTCCTGCCGAGTCATAAAATAAAGAGCTTCGAGCAACGAGCCGGGCTACATGTTGCCCGGCCACGATCGCGAATGCTGAAGGATACACACTCGAGTTTATCATCGTCAGATTATCTCCGATATTTCGCGACCTACGGCGTGTCGCTAACTCCGTTATACTTCGTCCGAGCCGAAAGGCAATCTCGACGAATCGAAGCCAAAGGTGATGCGGGTACTTGCATCGCCGCAACGCGTAATAAATCATTATTTCTTTAGCTTTATTTACAAGCTCGAGTAACGATTGACAACAGTCACTGAAAAATCACTGATATTTAGCATATAAAAAGTTATTATTTATGTTTACGTCGCGTAGATATATTCTTTAAAATGTACAAAGATATTTATCTCGGAGATTTAATCTTCGTCTTTTAAGTCCCTGCTCAAGATCTTAATATATATTGCAAAATCTTTAAATCGTACGATGTGACATTGCGTAATACCAAGTTTTTTTTTCTCGACGTTGACACATTCTACATTGATCACTTAGACTTAATAAAAAACGTTAAAGGTTAGCCTGCTCCTTTCAAAAACTTGCAAATTTATGCAAGTAGTTGATATTTTCAATGAATTTCTGCTTTTGCCTTTCCGTGTCGCCTTGGCTTTACTATTTAATCGTCAAATAATGTAAGAATTTATTATGTAATAGTGAATGAAGTGTTGCCGCGCGTCTTTTTTTATCTACGTTGATATTACTGATGTTAAATAAAACAACTTTTAATCTGATAACTTGAAATTACTATTAATAATTAATCCATATTGCTTTGCAACTAATGCATCAATATTTTGATTGCGTTTAATTCTCTTATCTTGATTTGAACTAACATACAAACAAATGATACGGTTTGCAGAATGTTGATTACTATATTACTCTAATGCTCCAGATATATCATGAATAACTAAATATCCGTTGTGTTATAGATAATAATCAACCTTCTCATTTATCACTCTTGCATGTCGGAATAAAAACGTCAACATATAATCATATATTAAATAAAATACCGTTTTTGTATACATAGATAATCGAATCGTCTCATTGTAGCAATTATAAATAATAGCAAAGTAATTTGTTGCTAATATCTAATTACACAGCATCCACGTAAATTATGTGAAATATTTATCAACTAATTTATCATTTTTCTAATTTAATTCGTTTTTAATCTCCGATATAATTTGAGCGTGGAACATTTTTCTCGGCGCTATTCATTCATATTCAAATAACATTCAATGACAAAGTCTCCCGACAAAGCAAATTGACGTCAGCAATCAAACATGACATTTGCCTTGTCGCCCGAGATGATCGCAGCGTCGGCGAGCAATGCGCTTGTCAAAGTACACCATTGAGGAAATCTCCGCGATCTTATCGGAGGTGTCAAGAATTCGACAGTAGCAGCTAATCTCCGGCATCGCCGCTCTACCTGCTGGGACCGAGATCTCTATCCAGGATTAACGGGGGCGTCCCGATGAAACTCGAGAATTCGATCTTGCTCCGACGAGATCTAGCGCGACCTAACTCGACCAAGAAATTAACCCGCCACGACGGGGGTCCCTTTTCATTACTGTCAAAGACCCTCTTTCACGAGTCCCGGTGGCGATAGATACAAATTTGCAACGTCACACGTCGTGGTAGTAAATTTCGACATCCGATATGGTGAAAAGCCGGACGGTCGGATGAACGTCGATACTGTGACGCGCGTGACGTTGAAAGGCGAGAAAAGAGAGACTCACCACGTGCCCGTGTACCGGCGACTTTGCGATAGACTGCAACTGGGGATAGAGTTGACCAGCTGCCGCCGGCGTCATGTCAGTCAGCATCTCGACTCGGAATTGTCGCAGCCGGTGACGGCCCGCGGGGATTTCGCGCACCGCGGATTTACAAAGTCACACCGACGGAAAGGGAGTCCTTTCGCGTCTCTCGCGAGTCCGCGTCTCTCCTGCCTCTCTGTCCAGCTGCTGCTTGCTTTCCGTTTGCGCACTGCACTCGAGATCACGGATGACGACGACGTCGACGATCGCGCCGTCTCGGACCGCGGGCTCCGGGGTGTCGTCCTCGCGGCCGACCGTCGCTCGGACAAAAAAAAAAGGCTCTCCGTGGGAAAGGCCAGGATATACCGTGGTTCCCGTTCTTCGCCTCGTGACAGACTGCCGACCGTCCGAACGACTTGGTCTCAACCAGACGGGGGATATTAGGTGGTAGGGAAACTCTCCAGGACCCTCCGCGGCCCCCGGGCGAAAAAGGGGTCGGGTCCGCGAGGCGGGGTCCCACCAGAATCCGTCACCGCCCATCACCGCCTACGTGCCGTGCCTGGTTTCCTCGACTTCGTTCATCTCCCTTCCCCTCCGCGAGCCCTCCATCCCCACCGTGCCGTGGCAGGGCACCCTCACCGTGCTGTGCGCCGTCTCGGTCCCACCGCTCGACCCCGTCGGCTCGCCTCTCTGTCGCGCCCGCGA